>VZZY01011442.1:0-20830 GCA_013400335.1 Eurystomus gularis
GGGGCGGGAGCGGGGGCGGGCGGCTTCTCCACAGGCTGGCGCGTCCGTGCGCGGCTGCATCGGGAATCCCAGAGGAGGGCTAGCTGGAAGAAAGCATCGTAGCCATTAGCACCTTTTAATGACTACGCCGGAGCTGGGTGTGTATGCGTGGTTAAGAGGCCAGAAGGAGGAAGTAGGACGTACCAAGATGGCTTGGTCGTTTCACTGACGTCCAGTTAAAGCACAGGCCGAAGCATCACACGTAAAAGCGCGATGGCAGGTCTGTCACGGGTATGGAGGGGGTGGCATTAGTTGGGCCTCCTGTGCGTGCTCTTCGTGTAGCAAGCTCTGTTCTGAGCCATTTCTCTCTGCAGTAAACTCTGACACTTTACAAGTTGTGTTTTTATTGAACTTTCCTTACACGACGTGTTGCTGGTTCTCTGAAGTTATACCCGTAGAAGAAACTTCCCGTGCAGTTCTGGTCATGTCTGTGCGACGTTTGGCAAACCAGCTTCTTCATTTGGAGGGCGTTTGGATGAAAGAACCAAATGTGACCAGTTCTAAGTTTTGTGGAGTCCAATTAAAAGAAAAAATAATTTGGCCAGCTAGAGCATATTTGATTTTGAGAAAACAGCTTTTTTGTGTTTTAATGGTTTCTTTTCCAGTGTATGAAAATGAGAGATTTGAATTACAAAGTTTTCAAACAATTAGATTAGCTAGCTTTCAAAATTGGCTTTAGCATATAGCCACCATCAGATCAGACTTTGGTGTACCGATGGTATCTGTACATAGTAAAAGTTACCATCTCATCTTTTTCATAGGCAGATAGTTCACCTGTTATCAGCTCTCTCACTTCAGAGAGTTTTTAATTTATTCAGCCATTATTTAGGATGAGACAATGTGAACGCTTCTTTTATCATACTTTGCTTTCATTAGATAAAAACCTACAGTGCAGTTTACTCTCAAAAAAAAGAGTTTCAGTACTGTAATACGATAATGTCAAGGCAGAAGTTGAAGGTGATTCAAATGCTTCTCCTCCTTAGTAATGACAGAATTCTGTGAGGGACAGCTTCAATGTCATTAGTTGAGCAACCTGTTCAACCCTACGTTTTGTGACTTAGTTTTTAATTTGTTAAATGTGGGGACAAGTACAGGTTTTTCACCTGAGCAGTGCTTGCATTCAGAGTTTGAGAATGTGCCTCTTACAAACTGCTGTTACGCCAAATGGTGTGTTTTTCAGACTTTGGGAAGCACCCATGTTTTATTCTACCTGTAGTCCCGTTCAGCTAAAAGTATTTATCATATGTATGAAATTTACATCTGGCATATGTCTGGAAGCACTTGTTTAAAATATACTTGAATTATATTGTGTGATTGTACTTTCGCAGCACTTTTAGAATTTGGTTCCCTTGATATTTACCTAGAAAGCATTTGTTGATTTTATGTTTTTTTCATAATCATTCTATCCATTTACTGAAACCTTGAAATAGAAGCTCTGAGGATGAATGGTTATTCTCGCGTTAATACTGGTTTCATTTTCACTTCACACTAGCTGCCTTTTCTTGGTTTAGCCTAATTCTTAGCTACCTCTTGGGCTACGCTTATTAAACAGCTAGAAACAACTAGCTTGGGTTTTGAAAAACATCTTCAAAGGTGTGTTTCACATTGCCAGCTGTCTGTAAACTCAAAGCTCTTCTAAAAACTAATTAGGCCTGATGACACATTTGTGAGGTACGCACACATTTCATAGTTGTGACTTTTCAGAGTTTGAGTCATAGTCCAGAGTAAAACCCAGGCAACCCTTGCTTAATCACTAAACTAGAAATATTCTTGAGTAATCTGGAACTGCACTTCCCTTCAGATTTTTTGCATGGTTATGTTCCCAGAGTTTTATTATTTTATAGCTATTGCTACGTGCGTTTAGCATTAAGTATATATCCTATGTGGTTTTGAAATTGTTTCTAAAGTGGACTGTCCAGTTGCTCACGACTAAAATGGGAACTGGTGACTCATTCAGTAAAAGCTCCAGCAGAATCAGCAAAAGTACAGCATGGGTAGGTGTGTCCACTTGTTAACTGCTGAATGGAATTGCCTCCTGCAAACCAGAGCACAGCCTTTTATGGCTGAAATGTGATGAAAGTGAGCCCGTTCTACTAGTTGTGAATTTTAATGAAGGTAGCTGGTACCTGGCTGCAGATGTATTCTAGTAATGTTTTAAATCTATTGTGGAATGACAGTGTGGTGTTGGCTAAGCAGAAATCTTTACGTTTCTTGTACTTCTGCTCCATAGAAGAGATGGGGAGAGCTGTTACGAGTTTCCATGCTGTCCTTGTCTTTGTGGAGAAAGTGCATTGGTCTAAGATACTATTAGTTGAGAGTGGTCATGTTTACAAATGCTAGTATGGACCCACTTTGAGTCAGATGTTTGGGGAATGTCTCCAGGAACACATGTTTGAGGAGTGTCAGGATTATTCTAGAAGCAATTAGCATGAGTTAGAAAAGCCTCTTTTCTAGTAAGGGAAGCCCTGTCACTACTTCTGGAAATAATGAACTGTTTGTTGCTGGCACTTCTGCTGGTGCTGGCAGTAATAATGCTAATGACTTCCAGGGCAATACTGAAGCATTGGATATTTCTACTGTGGCCAGTTTGATATCCACAGTTCTTTTTTTTGGCCGTCTTTTTTTTTTTCCTTTTACAATGTAAAGCCTTCCAGTGCATCTTGTTTATCAGTATCTAGATTGTCTTTTCTCTCCTGCTTAATTTACATTAAAGTTTGTGAAAGCTTTGCTAACTTACTTAAGACTGGAAATGCTTATCTTTTCTGTGGCATCATTTTAAATCAGTCGTTGACTTGCTACTGTCATATGAATATGGTAACAGTATCAATAGATTGTTTTTTTACAATAAAATGTTTGATGTCTGTCTCATCAACTTCTACAGATGTCTTTCAGAGAATATAATCTTAAAATTCACCTGTAAACTGAAAACATGGCAAGAAAGGATGTAAAATGTGATGTAGCAGCTAAACCAGAGGCTGACTGCAATTTTTTGGCAATGATTTCCAGTACTGTAGCTAAAGATAAAAGCAGCACTTTAAGAACAAAAACCTAAAATAAGGGTTTTCAGTGTCATTGGCCCTTGGTTCTTCTCTGAAGCAATTAATTAAAATGGTTACTGTTTTTAAACTAATGCTATATAGATTTCAGTCTTGTTAGTATTGTATTGCTCTGCTGTATGCAAATTGAAGTATCAATGGGTGTGCATTCAGGTATTTATTGGGACTTTTTTGGTGTTCTTCCAGATGTACAGGAACAATGATAAAAAGAAGCTAATGTGGGAGGTCATATGTCTGCCATACTTGGGAACTGTTGCTCTTTCTTACTTAAATACCTCATTAACTTAAAACATCACAGACGTGTCTTGTTGCTTTGAAGGGACATATGGAAATTGAAAAGTCTTAATACTTCTCTGTCTGACTACACAGATCTTAAATTCAGGCTTTGAAAAGTTAGTTATGGAGCTCTACTGGAAAAACTGCTACATTGCAGTAACAAAACCTGGTGTATGTTACTTCATTTTGCTGTTAATAATGCTTACTCCCTCCTTGAGCTTGTAGGTATTTCGTCACAAGCTTTTGGTATGTATATCATTTCAGATTTTCAACATTAAGTGCTAGTTTTAAATCTCTTTGAACTGTCTTTTGCCTGGAAGTCCATCACAGTCTTTTTGTCACTGAGGAAGGAGTTGTGTGAAGCAGCTGCCTGAAATAGGCTTGAACTCCACCTAGCAAATTTAGTCAATTTAGGGATGTTGGTGATTTAGGAGTTCTTATGTTAATATTTTCAAGAGGCCTCAGACAGGCATACGCTGTACCCTCTAAAAGCACTTTTATTGATACAAAAATGCGTGTATGTGATGTGGGAGTGGCCACCTGATTTTGACAAATGTTAAAACTTTTCCTCCTGTGGAATAGATTGCCTTTGCCATCACTCAATACATTTTTCTCCTGTCACTCTACCAGCTTTTCATAGTGGGGTCCAATCCTTTAGGCTACTGGGATTTCTACGGCTTGTTCTGCTGACTTGTGCTCCTTCCTGTCCCCTAAGTGCAGCTCTTGCTGAGGAGTTTTTGCAGGTGTTTATTTGTACAAAACAGAGTCGGGGTTTATTTTTCTGGAGATTTGGGTTTGCATCTTGTTGGTGATGCTGAACTTCAAATAGTAAAAGTTTTATGAAGAATCCTACTCGAAATGCTGTTTGCGTGGTTAGTAAGATAATGTCAATGTTTCCTACTAATTCCACGATGCTTTTCCAGCTGAACGAGCTTTGGATACCATGAACTTTGATGTCATTAAAGGCAAGCCAGTGCGCATCATGTGGTCTCAGCGTGATCCGTCGCTACGCAAAAGCGGTGTGGGAAACATCTTCATCAAGAACTTGGACAAATCAATTGATAACAAAGCCTTGTATGACACATTTTCTGCTTTTGGAAACATCCTATCTTGTAAGGTTAGTGGAAAAGTATTGGTGTGTTTAATGGTTTGACACAAAAAATCCCTCGATGTACGCTGAAAACGTTCCATGGGTATTACAACAGGGTTTTTCTTGTAATAGGTGGTATGCGATGAAAATGGATCCAAGGGTTACGGATTTGTACATTTTGAGACACAAGAAGCTGCAGAAAGAGCTATTGAAAAAATGAATGGTATGCTGCTTAATGACCGCAAAGTGTAAGTACATAAATACGTAGTCGGGGATCAACAGACTGAAAGTCATTTTACAGGGAACAAATGTTTGAAGCTTACCTAGAAAAGACAGGCTGTTCTAACCATTTCTAATTTTAAAGAGGATTTACAATTTCAGTATGTGGAATACTCTTAATTGCATCCTGCCTATTCTAAAGGCAGAGTAAGTTCAGACAAGGCCAATAATGGACTGTAGGGAAAAATTGCTGTATTAGTTGTCTTACAAGACAATGCTGTAATGAAGATTTGGAAACTTCCCTGGTTTTCTGATCTTACCAGTCTGAGATAAAATAGAATCCCATTGGGTATTCTGAATAATAGCTCCTTTGTAAGAGCTGTGAGATAGGTACGTTATCCATTTTCTGGATAAAACTTAGAGCTCTGGAGTTAGTCCTGAATAGCAATTGGATTACACTAATGTTGAATGTCTGTTAATAGGAATATCTAGGAAATGGGAGTAGAAAATCAAACTTACAGAAACAATGTTTTGAACATGACCACTGTTCTATACTGTAGGAAAAAAAGGTTATTTGGCTACTTGCTTAGTGATATCTAGGCTTGGGATGGGGCTGCGTGTGCCTCACAGCTGTGCCTGAGGGATCATTATGGTATTTGGTATAGTTGCAAAAGAATAGGTCTATAAATACTTGAGAGGGTTTGGAAAGGATAACAGAAATCAGCATCAGTTTACCATCATGGATTATTTTTGTGTAGGGATGGCTGGGTCAAGCCACATACAGGGAGAACATACATTTTGAAACTTTAGTTTTACTGCTTGTTCGGTGCTTGACTGGGATACTGTAGATGTTTTTACTCAGCTTCCATCTTTATACAACCTTTTAAAATTGGTAAAAAAAGGTCAGAAAAGCACTATCATTCTTTCCATCATTGATTACTACAAATTGGGAGAAGCTGTCAAAGTTTAAGACAATGTTAAGTTACTGTATGCTACTTTATTGGATTTGCCACATTTGGAACTTAAAAATTGGAGAATACAACAAAGTTTGAGGGCAGAAGTCTACTACAGTCAGAAATCAGCGTTAGCCACGTAACTTCTGTACTGGAGCAGCTCCTTGGTTTGCAGAGCGTTGTGTTCAGCTTCTGTTGTTGCTCTGATGGTATCAACTGACCCTTGGTGTTCCCAGCCTGTTTGCAGTGGTGTTTGACTGAAGAGCAAATAGAACTATTTATTTCTCTGTGCCTGTAAAAAAAAAAAGAAAAGGGGGGGGGGGAACAACCCCAAACCAAACAAAAATCTTGCTATAGGCTGGAAAGATGTGTAAGGGAGCGGAGGAGGTTAGTGAAATATCCATTGCTTAAAAACTGTGTTGGAGAATGGTAATTGCTTTAAGGCTGCCACGTTTTTGACTGTGGTAGAGGGATTTTGCTGATATATAGAGTTTCTGTCTAGCCACTGTACCTAGCCCTCTTTCCCATTGTCCAGCTCCTGTTGACAAAGGCTGTTTTCAAGAGTGAACAATCACACCAATGGTGTGAAAGCATTTTTATACCAGTAACTGAGAAGCACAACAATGTAACAAAGGACGGTGAAATTGTTCGGGGTTTTTTAATGGAGTTTTATTGTAAATATTTTATCTGAAGAATTTCATGTGTGTAATGAAAAATGAGACTGATTAAGAATAAAATATGATGCCAGGGAATTAAAGTAAATTTTTTAACCTTGACAGATTTACTTTAATCTGCACTATTCTGTTCTCCTGCACCTAGATTTGTTGGAAGGTTTAAATCCCGCAAGGAACGTGAGGCAGAGCTTGGAGCCAGAGCAAAGGAATTCACCAATGTTTACATCAAGAATTTTGGAGAAGACATGGATGACGAGAGACTTAAGGAACTCTTTGGCAAGTTTGGTAATGTCTTGAACTTTAAGTTTATATAAACATGAATGAACTTCATCTTACTTCTTACACCTTACCTGTACAGTGCCTTATAATACAAGGAATCAGTTGGCTGTAAGAAATAAGAACAGATACTGAAAAGTTGGTACTTTATTCTAATTTCACATTGAAAGTGCGGTAATAACCACTGCAGAATTTTAAATAGGCATAATAGCATATATAATCTGGTCATCAGAATAGTTTCCAGTAATCTGAAAATAATGCGTCTGGTCTCTTGAATGGATTCTGCACATTTTTTATGTTGCAAATAGAAATGTTTTCATACAGGCTGATGTTATGAATTCACTACAGGATACATGACAAATGAGTTTGCTGTTACTTTCATTGACCTGCAGACTTACTTTTACTTGGAGTATCTCTGCTTTCATTACTCAGTTGCATTGTGGTGGTTGACCTAATCTGAAATTATAAGGAAGTTTTCCAGTGGCAAGCTGTTTGGTTCTGTCTTGATCCTCAGTTATGCATGGGGCAAAATTAGGGCAAGCATGTGTGATGTGTCACCATTGAAAGAGGAAATGGCCAACTCCTTAATTCAGTTACAGATTCTTACACTAGTTTATAGGGCATATCTATTTTATTTTCAGCTTCAGCTTTTGTTGTTGTCTTTCTTACTTGCTTTTGTTGTTCTCCAGTGGATATCATGTGAAACAAGACATGAGAGATTCTGTAGCAGCCCTAAGCAGCATTTACTAAGAGTTCCTTTCCACTATTGAAGTACCTGTGGTTGAAACAGTAGCAAATTTTAGCTGCTAATAGCAGTGTCAACTGAGTCTATGAACTGCGAATTTTCAAAGGTTTGGAATTGCTGAACTGGGATGGCCTTTCACCAGGATAAATGGTGAAGCACATATCTAATAGAAAGGCATTCTCTCCAGCTTTCAGTACCTCTTTCAAAGGGTGGAAGCACTAATGCTTTTAAAACATTGTAATTTTTAATGAGAAAAACAATTTCACTTTGAGATAAAATTCCTACCCCATTTTGCTTGAAAATCCAGGAAAGAAATTCAGCCTGGCTGACTTCAGCCATAATGCCTGAAGTTCAGCATCAAGGCAAATTGGCAATTTTATACTGATGAGTGATGTTTACTAGATACTACTATGGATGTAGGAGTCTTTTGTAATACCAGTGAAACAGACTAAATATTAAGACTTCTAAATAGGATGGTTCAAATGTGAGGAGAATATGCTCTGTATGTGAAGTGTGTTTCATTCTCTTTTTAGGTCCTGCCCTAAGCGTGAAAGTTATGACCGATGAGAGTGGAAAATCCAAAGGCTTTGGCTTCGTTAGCTTTGAGAGACACGAAGATGCCCAAAAAGTAAGCTTTTGGACTTCATTTCAGAGATTTTATAACTAAGACCCAAATAATGTTTCATTAAATGGTTTGAAATCTTGTGAAATCATCAAGGATGTTTAATTGGTCAAGGACACCGCAAAACCAGATGTCTACTTCCTAAATGACTTAGCATAGTTTCTGTCATTTAGAGTGCTTTCTTGGGAGCAAACCTCGGTTGATTTGAGCCTATTAAGTCAAGATACTCTGAGGCAGCTGGAACTACCATAGAAACTGGGAATCTTGAATCATTTAATAACTTGTTGTAGTTGGGCTTAGAAATCTCTGTGAGATTTGGACTCCCTCCTGCTGGGCAACATACAAGCATAGTAAATTACTGCATCTCTGCAAAACCTAGAAGATTCATTGAATGCAATTCGGTTGCACAAAAACCATTTGCGCAAGGCAGAAAGGATTGTGTTTTCAAACTTCAGCACTGCAAAGTCAGCAGGAAAGCTATTAGTTTCATGGAGCATGTTTGGCACAGCTCTGTGAAAATAGTCATAGAGCCCTGTGGTGTTGCTTTTACTCTGAAGAGTAACTTTGGAAGAAGGGTCCTTTTAATTCGTGTTTATGTCTGTAACATGCCACTGTGTTGTATAACTTAATTCTTTGTCAGTAGGTTGCTTTGATGTGTCAGTTGACTGTAGCAGCAGGGACATAGCATCAGGAGAAAAACTTGGCACAGAACAAATCAGGGCAACAAAGTTTGCTTTTCAAAACGGGTATTGGTAATTTGTCAGTACTGCAAGTGTACAAGCAAGAGATTAGAAGAAATCCCTTCTGTCTTACGTCTACATTGATCTGTGTTGTCTATACATTCATTGATGAATTTTCTCTTACAGTAGTTAGAATCCCAGGCTGGGTGTTTTAAATAACATAAAATTTGAATATCTCAGTAAATGTGTTTAATGGCTTTGATCATGAAGGTACACAATAAACTGGTGACTTCAGGTTTTAAATCAATTGAATAAATCTGTGCCAGAGTTTTCCCACCTTAATGCTTGTAACTCAAAACAGCATAAAGGAAAATAGTTGATATTTTCATACTCTCTAAGTATTTCCTTAATGAAAGATTTTTTAAAAGCCTTATATGCCAGCTGTAGCTTAACATATAGTATAAGAAGGTCTAACAGATACAGTTCCAGATGTTACTTCCAAAAACAGAAGGCAGATATGTGAATTAGAGATTTTCAACTTAATTTGCTTTCTTTTCTCTGCCTTTAGCAAGATAAGGCTGCAGAAGTAGTTCATTATGTGNGGACAGAAGCACACTCAGAAAGCAATTTCTATTTTACTTTAAGCAAGAAAATCTTGGGATATTTTATTTCAGCTACATGAAGTGGCTCTTTCTGAAATACTTATGTAACTTTTAATATTTGAATTGCATTTTTTTTGTATGCCTGAAAACCTCTGGAATACAAAGCACTGCTAACTTCTTGTTTCTTAATGAAGGCTGTAGATGAGATGAACGGAAAAGAGCTCAATGGGAAACAAATCTATGTTGGCCGGGCTCAGAAAAAGGTGGAAAGACAGACGGAGCTGAAGCGCAAGTTTGAACAAATGAAGCAGGACAGGATCACCAGATACCAGGTTCAGTTTCAATTCAAGAGGACTGACTTTGTGATAGTTTGAAATATACAAAGACCATTTGCTTTCAAAAATAACTTGTGGGTTTTTTTAGGGTGTAAACCTTTACGTGAAAAATCTTGATGATGGGATTGATGATGAGCGTCTTCGAAAAGAATTCTCCCCATTTGGTACAATCACTAGTGCAAAGGTAAAGTTAAGTTTCTGGATTTTGCTTGGCCTTACTATGCAAATGAACAGTGATCCTTCACCAAGGAAGAGTGGTTTATTTCATTGACTAACAGATGTCACCCAGTCACTTGTCACTGCTGCCATGTATGTGGACATCTGCTTTCTTGATTATTGTACATCCCAGGTTAAACTCAGATATGATCACCCTTTCTTGCAATAAACTGAGTACTGATACTAATGTGCGAAACATGATGTCTTTTCAGTGTAATGTGCTTGTTACTTCGCTGGGATTTTCATCTGTATTCAGTAAACAGCTATTAATTAATCAATTATATTCCTTTTTATAAATCAATTCAGTAAAACCTCCATTCTAGTAAGCTGAAAAAAGACTCTGTGAGTTCAGTAGATAAGACATTCTCTTGTTTTAAAACCAAATTTTGTACTGACAGGTCATGATGGAAGGCGGCCGCAGCAAAGGATTTGGATTTGTATGCTTTTCATCGCCAGAAGAAGCCACCAAAGCTGTCACAGAAATGAATGGTAGAATTGTGGCTACTAAACCATTATATGTTGCTCTAGCCCAGCGTAAAGAAGAGCGCCAAGCTCATCTCACCAACCAGTATATGCAGAGAATGGCAAGTGTGAGAGCAGTACCCAATCCTGTAATCAACCCTTACCAACCAGCACCTCCTTCAGGTTACTTCATGGCAGCTATCCCACAGGTACGTATAGAGAGGAGTAACAGAATGTTTTGTACCATGTATAAAATCTGGTTTAACAGTAAATACAACTACTGGCATTCCAATCTCATAGCAGAAAGGTGATGAACCGTTCAGCATGCCCTTCAAAGATACCAAACGTACACGATGTTTTTGTATTTGACAGACTCAGAACCGTGCCGCATACTATCCTACTAATCAGCTCGCTCAACTTGCTAGACCGAGTCCTCGCTGGACTGCTCAGGGTGCCAGACCTCATCGTAAGTCACTTCTTTACCTTTTTGCAGTGATTGTGGTAAACTCCACAGCCTTTACCTTTGCACTTTGAAATACTTTTTTGCAGCATTACAGTATCAGTCTTCTCTTTGGCATGTTAGTGGTAGTAATTCTGAAGTCTTTACCATTCAGTGTTTCAGCATGTAACTTCATCTATTTTCTCTAAAATAGCATTCCAAAACATGCCTGGTGCTATCCGCCCAGCAGCACCCAGACCACCATTTAGTACCATGAGACCAGCTTCTTCACAAGTTCCACGAGTCATGTCAACACAACGTGTTGGTGAGTTTCATTTATGCAGAATAAGTGTTAGATTTCTTTAATTTTCCTGATTCAGAATGATCTCTCAAAAGCATTTGAGTTCAACATCACATGTGGTAGCACTTCCCTCCTCTTCTGGCTCTTACTAAATGAGTAAGCTAGTATCACCGCATGGTAGTTGCTTAAATACTGTCCCAGCAAAAACTTCTGCTGTGGTCCTATTTCTTTAGCATGAAGCATTTCTTTTAGTGCGCATTTTAATAATGCTGTATGACAGCTTTTGCCATTTCTAAACATCGCTGTGGCAATTGTAATAATGGGTTCCATGTAGAAATACTGAGGATGGAATTTTAGCTCTTACTATTTTGTCATAGAATACTGTGAGTCAGTGTCACGTGTGCAGAACCTGCACATCACTAGATGAACCAGAGTTGACTGCAGTGGAGTCTTAATTCTCTCATGCTTTAGGCAGTAGTGTTTTTTAGCTAGTTCATGAAAGTATCTTTTTTAGGATGACTACTGAAGTAATGTGCTCAGGAAATCAAGTGTCCTTTGAGGTTAGAATGTAATTAAATTAATAACCAAAGTGAATGTTTTCTCACAGATCTTTTTTCGATAGCATGCAAGAAAAGTCATTCATTAGTTGAAGTGACTGGAAAGTAACATCCAGAAAATTTTGGGCTTTGAACCTTTGGATATGACCAGTGGTGTGACAGCTGAAATAGCACTGAGATTAATCTATAATACAAAATCTACATTAGTTACTCTGTTTTGGCTGGTTTGTTGGGGGGTTGGTAACTTGCACAGTGTAGGTTAAGTAAAAAAATTGAATTACATATGGAATTGGTTTTTTTTCCCAGCTAATACATCAACACAAACAATGGGTCCACGTCCTGCAGCAGCAGCTACTGCAGCTACTCCTGCTGTACGCACAGTACCACAATACAAATATGCTGCAGGTGTTCGCAATCCTCAGCAGCATCTTAACACGCAGCCGCAGGTTGCTATGCAGCAGGTATGTCACTTTGGGAACGGGTCCATGCTTCTGCTGGTGTTTATTGCAGAGGAAGGTGGCGGAGGGGCGCTTACAATTAACGGTTGTCTTTATTCTAGAATACAGGCTCTGCATTTCGGCAGCAGGTTTCAAGTTCACTGGGACAGGATGTGACCCTGTGTTACTTCATGTTTTCCAGTTGCTTGATACCTTAGCCTGAATTCTCCTTGAGTTTGCTCCATGGCAGAGTGGTTGACAGTAATCTCCAGCATCACTCAGCTCTAACCAGTGCTATTGGATTAAATTGACTTAGTTGTAATTTATTCTATGTTTCTGACAGCGTAGCATTGTTTATGCTGAGTTGTGCAACATTGGATATTCAAAGCTGCACCTAATTGTGCACTAGAATTTAATTTTGAAATGGTGTTAAATTAATTTGCAGCCTGCTGTCCATGTGCAAGGTCAGGAACCCTTGACTGCTTCCATGTTGGCTTCTGCCCCTCCACAGGAACAAAAGCAGATGTTAGGTATGTACATGATCTCTTTCTCTATGGTATTGGAAAGGACAATCGGAGTACTTTTTTATTAATCTTAAAATGCAGAATAAATTGTTTTGGCAGTAGAACAAAATGTTTGTTTCCCTTAAATCTAGGCTGTGTTTTTGAGACGAGATTTGTCAC
Source organism: Eurystomus gularis (assembly GCA_013400335.1). Classification (NCBI taxonomy): domain Eukaryota; kingdom Metazoa; phylum Chordata; class Aves; order Coraciiformes; family Coraciidae; genus Eurystomus; species Eurystomus gularis. The sequence goes on from VZZY01011442.1 coordinate 12,663, forward strand.
TGAACTTTTTTCTCTCTAGGCGAACGTCTATTTCCTCTCATTCAAAGCATGCACCCTACTCTGGCGGGTAAGATCACTGGTATGCTGTTGGAGATTGACAACTCCGAACTCCTCCACATGCTCGAGTCTCCTGAATCTCTTCGTTCGAAGGTAGGTGGGCTTTTGCCTTGCACTAGTTTCATCAGCACTTAGCCTGCGCTGGTTTAGCAGGTGTTTATGCTGGCACACCGCAGGAGCAGCAATGCAGTGGCCCAGGGCAAGAAGTTAGAATATCCTCTTTCATGGGGTGGCAGTGACTTACGTGAGCACTAATGGGAACTGTAATGTTACCCTTTTCTTTTTAACAATGAAGGCGTTGTTTATATGTGGTACTTAATATGAGTATATTTATTTAAATATATTTACCAAGCTTAATTAATTTTTCTTTTTTACTTAACAGGTTGATGAAGCTGTAGCCGTACTACAAGCCCACCAAGCTAAAGAGGCTGCTCAAAAGGCAGTTAATAATCCCACTGGGGTTCCAAGTGTTTAATAAGTAAGTTTTCTGATCACTGTATCTTTACAGGCTGGCTTGGGGCAGTGGTCCTTAGTCCGTGGCCTTATAAGCAGCATGCTGCCAAGCACTGTGTCATCTGCAGCCACAGAAAGGAGAAGCTGTGTTCACCGTGGTAAACGAATTTTGTGCTCAGGACTGTAGTCCAGTTCTGTAGCTCTTGGTTAGAAAATGCTACTGACATTTTGGCTTGCATATTTAGCAGAATTAAAGGGGGTTTTTTAGCAACATATTTAGCTGGAATTGGTTCTAGGCATGTGTGCAAAAACCAGGCAGTTCTGTCAAGTCATGCTCTGCATACTGTTGTTCAAGAGGAACTTGTGGAATTGAAGTAAGCTTAAATCGTACTCTAACCTGATTTTTCTTTAGAAATCAAATATCTTATTTAAACTACAATTTTTAGATACTTGCCAAAATATAAAATCGTGTAGTAATTAAAGACTAAACTACATGTTGTCTTGGGTTCACTTTTTGGTGAATTTAATGTCAAAGTATTGATTTTTTCTTTATTGCCTTCTGTGGGGTTAGTATCTTAACCTGACGTGACAGGAAGAGGCAAAAGGTGATATCTTTACAATTTTGAGAGGGGAAAATGTTGTGGAGTTGAGGATGATACAGAAGTCTAGTCTCTATTCAGTCCAGTTAGGTTTTGCCTGTCTAGGAACTTACTTTCCACATTAATAGCTATCAGTTGAAGATGCCTGTTTTAACATCTGGTCACTTAACACTTTCTTTTTTTATTGGTCTTTTAATTTCAGCTTCTTTTTCCCTGTTTTTTTTTGCTACTGACACTTTCACACTGGAGAGAAGTGCTGAATAAGTTCTGTTCTAAACTAAGATGCGCAGACTCTGAGAGCATTACTCTGGAGTGCTCTGCGGTGTGTTAGTAATTGGCCATTGAAAACGCTGCTGGTGTAGTCACTCGATGAGACTTGGTGTGCTGGCCGTCATGACCTGCAGTCCAGTTACAGTAACAAGTTTACTGCGCGTAGCCGTTGCCCAAGGCCCTGCTGAGCAGAGAACTGTTCAGTCTGGGCTCAGCTTTGTCTTACCAAGTATCACAGACTTGGGAAACTTCACTTCCATGTCTCTGATACCCTGCTTGTACAGCACTTTGATATGATTGATACTGTGAAAGCCCAAAGTGCTGTTGGGCCTGCAGCTGCAGAAAGCATGGCAAAAACAAGGTGCTGCTTTAACACCTAACAACACTGTTTTTGTTCGCAGAAAGATCCGGGACTACAATCTAGAACTTCGCTTCACCGAAGAAAAAAAAAATCTAAACATGGAAAAACTATTAAATATTGAGAAAAACATTGCAAAATATAAAATAAATAAAAAAAGGAAAGGAAACTTTGAAGCTTATATACAGAGCAACGCCGGGGCTAGTAAAACAAATGCTAGTCCTAGATTACTTATTGATTTAAAATTAAAAAAAAATAGTAAAATAAAAAATACAAATTAATGTTTTATAAACCCGGGGAAAAGAATTTTCAGCACAGTACAAAAATTTAAAGCATTCCTTTCTTTAATTTTGTAATTCTTTACTGTGGAAAAGCTCAGAATATCACCACTGTTTTAGTTGACAGTGAGAATTGATAGCTGAGCAAAGAAACGTAATTTGGATTATAAAATTCTTGGTTTAATAAAAATTCCTTAAACACTGATTCACTTGTGATGGTTTCTTTTGTACAGCATATTTCTTGTCTTTCTGAATGCCACGGTAGAATCCCACTTGATAGGACGTTTTAGCAGTTTCTAGAGAAGATGAGCCCACATTTAGCCACTTGCTACTGATAATACAAACTTAGGCATTAAAACAAATCAAAGGAACAGCAAGATATGTATCTGGGTTTAAAATTGTTAATAGCATGATGTCTGAGCTCTTGGCATTGTCTGATTAGAAACAGACCTTTAAGCACCATACCTTCAGATGATCAGTAAGAAATGCTGCTACAAAAGGCCTAGGTTGGAATTGTGTAACACACCAACACCTGATCCCTTTTGACCTGCCTGTATGTGGTGTTGGTTCTCAAAGGTTTTAGTGGAAGGAGCAATCTCTACGTAGGTCTCCTCCAGCTGTGCCTTTAGATGGCTGATGAAGATGGAGGAGGAATGGTGTGGATATAGGTGAATGCGCAATAGATGGTGTTGCAAAGTTTCGTTATTGTGAATGTATGAACACAAGGCGTTCCTAGGACACAAGGTGAGGCTTCAGGTGGTAACATTAAAAATGGAATGCATGGTAACCAAAAGATCATGTTTTTTACACAGCAAAAATCCTTCTGTGGACCCGGCTGCTGAATGCTGAGTCAGCTGTTGCTAATGCTGCGTTCCCTGACAAGTGGATGGCTACTGGTAGCTTTTTCTTTTTCCTCTGTTAGTAAGAGGAATTGGTTTAATTTTAGCTTTGCTACATTTTGGTTTTTTTCATGTGCTGAACAAATCCTCCTTCTCAGAGGCAACTTTGAAATTCTTGGCTAGCCGTTTGGTAACTAAATTGTTGAATTACTGAAAAAAAAAGTACAGTAAGGGTGCTTTAAATCAGCAGGTTTGAAAACTGAGAAAGTAATTGGCAACTGGATGCTGTTCCGTATTTCTTAATGTTCACTACAGGGATCTTTTCAGTAACTTTCAACTGTGGTGTGTCCCAGAGCTCCGCGTACAGTGAGCTTATGCAAAATTTGGTGGGATTTTTATCAAATCTATGAATGGTGAAATAATTCCAGCAGTTCTGTTGGCTCCAGGAAATTTGCTTCTTCCTGTTGAAGGTGACCTTCCTGGTTCACCCTGTTATTTGACTCATTTTAAAAACAGAAGTGGAGGAGGAGGGAGTGCCTTTTTAAAATAAACTGCTGCTTGGTCTAAATCTGATCCAGCATACAATAGCATAGACATAATGCCATCTTCAGTCAGGGCTGATGGGACCTTCAGGTCTGCTTGTTAGTCACTGACAAGAGCATCCAAGCAAATGAGCAATGACAGTGAAAATGAGAAGAGCCAACACTAGCACGTGAGCTGTTTAATTTGCCACAGGACTTTACTGAGGTTGAGAGTTCTGCAGAACAAAACTGTTAAGTGCATAATTGAGATAACTGTTAAATGCATAATCAAGAGAGAGTAACAAGAGCTTTTGTTGTAAAACAAACTTTCACTGTGGAAGTTGGATACATTGAGGTTGTCCATCTACGGATGGGTTATCCTACAGTTGCTGCCTTGGGGGTTGTTTTGCCCTTCCTTTAAGGGAGTACTTTCTGCAGACTTGTAGAATGAGAGGTATTTTCTACCCAGTTCTGTAAGGTGCTTAAAATTGATAATGCAGGGGGAAAAAGGAAGCAGTGAAGATGGCATCTCCTCTGACAGAAGCAAGAAAAACCTGGCAGGCTGGGGTGGGGGAGAGGAATGAGGATCTATCGGTCCTGGAGGAATCTGCCACTGCAATCCCTCGAGCTCCGGTTGCTCTATCCAAAGAATTTGAGAAATAAGCGTAGCATAGAGAGGTGGAATTGGTCTGGCGTAAATGAATCCTGTTTAAAATCCCTCACCGCTATAAAACCACTAGGTTAAGCTTGTACAATTCTTACGATTAGTTGTGTTCTGAGAGAGCAGCAGGCTGGGTTAGCCTTTAATTTGCAATCTTGCTGAAGTGTACCACTATATGAATTTTTGAAATTAGATGGTAAATCCTACAAAGGAGGTGGTTCAAACAAGATACGTACATAAGAGGTTGAACGTACAACCTTAATTTTATGGAAGGTCAACTATGAAAACATTAAAGCTTTGAAGACAATTTTAAAGACCTAAAAATATTTAGCTCCATAATAAAAATGTTAAACTGGATGATACTCAATGTTTTATGGAAGGATTATACGAAGGTCCCACAATTCGCAGGAGTTTCAGGGCCCTAGCAGGGAAGTAAGAGTCCACCTCACTTCTGCTCATTTCCCAGACAAGAGGTAATGTGTCCTGGGGAGTCTGCAGGAGTTAAACCAAAGTAAGAATGTACAAGTTTTTCAGCCTCTTACATATGTGGAAACTGAAAAAGGAGGAGAAGTGAGGTTCTGGCTTCGTACAAGGCTTTTGCGGGTGTGACAAGCACTAGCATGTGTCCCTGCCTGAAATACTAGGTAGCTTTTGTGATGGAAGGAAACAGTGAGGCAATTGTGCTGCAGCGATCCTGACGGCTTAAGAAAACAAAACTGGGTTGGTTGGGTTTATTTCTGCCCACCCTTGATTAGATAGTAATTCTCTGCTGTATTTAATGTATTTTTTTTAAATCTTGGAGATAGTGAACAATGTGTTTGTTAGTGCCTCTATCAATATATCTTTACTACTGTAGAACAATGCGCCACACAGGAAAAAAACCAATTTATTCAACAGTGGCAGAGCATTGTTCCCTGGGGTTAATAGGCAGCCTAACTGGCAGTCACTTCCTTCTGCCACGCATTTTCTGTAGCGTGGTCAGAGGCTTACGCTGATCCTCTACTGCCCTGCAGCCACCCAGCGCTAAGCTGATTCTGTTGGATCCTCTGTTATTTCATTCCTTTGGTCCTTTCCTAACCACCGCAAACACTTCAGAGTTCAGCAGCAGCCAAAAGCCTGTTCCTGAAGTGAATGGTGATCTGGATGAATGAATGCGACTCTATTCGCCATCTGCTTTCCCAAGCGGAGTGTGGCTTTATGGGCAGCTAACTCAGCAGAGGTAATCCGGATTGCGTGCATTCTCTTCACTGCTCTGCAGAAGTCTAGGAAATCTGGATTTCACTGGATCCTGGAGGAGAGGACAAAGTGGTGGACATCAAGATGCTTCCGAGTTGGGCAATGTTGTTACAGTTGCCAGTTTATACTAATGAGGTGTTCACCCTTGAATAATTTATACCATCAGCCCTTGCACCTAAATGCGTTTCCTTCTCGGGAGCATTGTTAATGACTGTGGACAACCAAATGTTGAAAGACAGCCACCACTTGGGATTAGGATTCTCAGGGAAAAAGGTTTGCTGTATTGCATCTAAGAGATAGATGTCTGTTTGGAATAACTAGGGGAAAAAAAAGCCCCACAAATAACAACCTCCCCCAAACCAACCAGGATTTGTATTTATTCTCAACAGGTCCAGGAGTTGTGGTCCAAACTGACCTGCTAGAGAGAACCGCAGTCTTTTCCTTGGGACTGCAACTCAGTAGACTTTCATAGTTGCGTTCATAGTTTCTGGCCATCCTACTTGGCATTAGGTAGGAAGCACCATTTCTAAGATTGATCAACTGGAGTTACTCCCCAAACACAAGCAACATTTTTACTCCCTGCTGGAGCAGTTCAAACTGGTAGTAAACTCTTCATAGCTTCCTTTGTACATGAATTGTCCCTGAGAGAAATGCCTCCTGAGTAAATCCAGCACAGGCCCAGCTTTATGGGAATCAGAGGCTACACTCAGAAATGGTTTTTCCACTGATGAGTCAGGAGGAGCACACAACCCGCAAGATATGATTCCTCAACCAGGCAGGCAGAGCTTTCAGTACCCCAGTATGACTACCTCTGTGAAAGAAAGCTTACCTTCTACAGGATATGGAGAATAATGATGGACAGTAGCCCCATCCGGACAAAACCACTGCTGGCAGGGTTACAAACCCCTGGGACGTGGCATTTGAAGTGAATACAAGTTTGAAACAAATACTTTCAGCTACAGTAAGACCCCAAGGTGCACATGTAGTTGGACCTCCCTTTGAAGGACTTGGGCAACAACAACAAAGGAAGAATATTTTCAAAAAATAATACGAAACTTAGATTTCTCACTGGTTATATTGGGATTGAATGCAATCACGAAGAGAAAAAGGAAACGACAAGCTGAGCCATGTAATGGGCCTGTTGCACATTAAGTACCAAGAGCAGTAGATCTATGCCAAATAGTCTCTTACTTCCCACGTAACCTGCTAAAGAAACATCCCTGATCAAGCCGTGTTCCAGCTGGCTATATCTGTCCAGAGGCAGGTACTTTTTAATAGCTCTGAGCACTTTAAAATGTTCCACGTGATATCTGAACACTCAGAAACCAAAAATGATGCCGTGGGCCGGCTAACTGGTTGTGTCACATTGCAGTAACTGTGACCTTGGGTTACACATGGTCTAGGTTAAACATGAAGTCAGCAGACAACCAGAGACTACAGTTCAAAAAGTGGGCCCCCAACATGTTGCATTGTCACATCTGTATGTGGAAATTTGCTTAATCCTGTCTCTTGACACTGTTAGATTTGCCATCAAAGGTAGCTCTGTTTCCCCTCCCGTGGTTTTTCAGGGCAGAACCATGCATTCAGGCAGATGAGAAGAGACCACCAACCTAGACGGACAGCAGAAGTGGAAAATTCCTGCCCATGGCCCAGAGCATAGATCTTTCCTCACTCTACCTATATCTCACATTTTTCCATCAAACTCATTCTGCAGCCACTTTGCCTCCTAGGTTACAAGTGGAGATGTGGATTTGCAAAGGGGATGCAAACAAGGATGCACACAGAGGTCTTGCTCAGGAGGGACAGGAAAGCTCTTCCAGAGCTCTCCAGGTGCCTCATCTCCTGGGTACATCAGGACAGCCGTGACACCAGGAGCTACAAAGTTGGCTCTGTAAGAAGGTGGTTCTGTGGGTACTCCAGAAGTTGTCAGACTCGTTATATTTGTCTGCACAGATGAAGACGAAAACAAATCAAGTTATCAAACATATTGCACAATGTTATTTTACTTACTCTTCTCCATTTTCTCCAGAATGCCCACAGTTAATCCTGTTTCCTGAAAAAACTTTGTTCCACTGGGAAGGGATTTTCCCGGGGTCAGTCAGTGAATCACAACCTTCCCGAAATAATTTTCTTCCTCTGACGAAGGGCCTTTTGTGAGGCCAGAACCCTGCACTTGTGTCAGGCCCCAGGTTGTGGGGGAGGTGTTTCGGCAGCATTATTTCCATGTCGATGAAGTCACTTCACATCTCCAGCAGCACTCTTGCGTAAGACCAGGAGGACTTCCACCGTGATCCACGAGAAGGCCCAGCCCACGCAGCCTTTCCCTCAGGAGTACCAGAAAAACGCTAAAGGAAGCTATGAAATACAACAAGCGTAACTTATCTTTATCGTCTGGTAATTAGTGATAAAAGTCCCAGGCCAGAGACAGACCTGTCATTTTAATGGCGTTTGACCTCCAGTGAGGCACTGTGTGAAAACAGAACTTTCTTTTCTTATAAACCTGCTGCATGCCGCTTTCAACCACATAGTCCGTGTTCTCGTGCCTTGAAAAAAACAGCAAATTACCGTCACTTCGTAGTGAGTTATCACTGTGTAGTCTCACTCCCTGTGCTATTCGCAGCTACACAGCCAGCAGCAACAGGGTCCCCCGGCCGTGCCCTTCTCGGCACGGGCTCTTCTGTGCCCCGGCGCAGCCCTGCCGCCCTCCCCAGCCAGGCCGCTTCCCTTGCGGGCATCGCCTGGCGCTTGTTGACCGCTAATTTCACCCGCACGTTGCCCTGACGAGGCCCCCGAGGCGGGGCCACCCCCGCCCTCCGCACGCCCTTTTTCTGGAGGGATTTCAAATAAAAGCGGCCGCCGAGGCTGCGCCGGAGGGACGGACGGACGGACAGACCGA
>VZZY01011445.1:0-17590 GCA_013400335.1 Eurystomus gularis
CCCTCAACCTGCTGGCCACACGCGATGCAGCCCAAGATTCAACTGGCATTTTGGGATGCAAGCGCACATTGCTGGCTCCTTTTCAGTTTTACATCCACCAACACCCCCAAGGCCTTCTCCACAGGGCTGCTCTCAATCCATGCTCTGCTCAGCCTGTGCTTGTGCTTGTGATTGCCCTAACCCAGGTACAGGATGTTGCACTTGGCCTTGCTGAACCTCATGAGCTTGGCATGGGCCCACCTCTCAAGCCTGTCAAGGTCACTCTGGATGGCATCCCTTCCCTCCAGCGTGTTGACTGCAGCACACAGCCTGGTGTCATCCACAAACTTGCTGAGGGTGCACTTGATCCTACTGTCCATGTCATCCACAAAGATGCTGAACAGCAGCAGTCCCAATATTGACCCCTAAGGAACACCACTTGTTACTGGTCTCAGCTTGGACATTGAGACAGCGACCGCAAGTCTTTGAGTGTGACCATCCAGCCAATTCCTTATCCACCAAGTAGTCTGCCTATCAAAACTCTATCCATTCATTTGCAAGTGGATTTACTATGTGGGGGTTTCTCCTTGTCTTGTCCATTTTCTTTCTACCTTTTACTTCTTTGGAGTTACGCAAGATGATCATAAATTATGAAGCTAATCAGGAAATACTGCTCACACATACACAAACTCATAAAACAAAAAGCTGGTTTGCTAAAGCTAAAATTACTTAATTGCATACTTTCGCCAAGACCCTCAGTCTGAGTTTACCACCCAGCTATGAGGATATTGCAGTAATTTAATCCAGTAGTGATTTTCTGTTCACATCATGGAGTGTAATTCCATGGAGAACATATTAATACAATTATGCTGAGAGGGTATTTCATTGCTTTTTGGAAATACTAAATTCAAGATAAATTACTATAATAAAATCTGTCTCTCTGAAACTTGACTGTAATAATCTGGTTAAGAAATCAGAGGTATTATGGTATATGTAGTTGCTTCACTGGACAATATGTGAAAAGAACCTAAGTAATAAATATTTCATTGTAGGCTGAGGCATAAATGGTAAGAAAAGAAAAAAAAAAAAAAAAGCTCATTTGTTTTCCCATAAACACAGTGAATTCAAATTTACCTGTTTCACTGCATTGGACATAGAAGGAAATATTTTTTGATCTTTATAACAGGAATTCGTACTTTAACTGAATGCTGCATCTGATGATGATTCTGAATAGCCATAACATTATCAATATCATATTACGTTAGAAAAGTGTTCAGATATTTTAATTTTCAATCAGAAGGTGCAGATTTTAGGCATAAGCATTAAACTAAACAGACACAGTATTAAAATGAGTAAAGACAGTGCTGCATCAAGTCCAATGAAATTTCTGTTTTCTCATATAAATTACAGTAACTCTACTCTCATTTAGAAGCACAATAATTTTTACATTCATGCCTTGTAGCTAATGCCACCAGTGCTGCGTAAAAATAATAACATTTCTGTAGACCTCAGAAATAAATTGTTTAACTAGGTTTTTGCCTTTTGTCTTACTCTTTCCAATTCTGTTCTGTTTATGGGGCACCTCTGGCAAAGGTTAGATGAGACACAAATTTGATTAAATGGCTCCAGCTGCCTTGCTGACTGTGTTTGTGTTACGGTCCATGGCAGTAGAAGCAGCAGGGTGCACTCTGTATTGCATTCAGGCTGTGTAAGAGGTGAGGTACGTGCTAGTCTGGGCAATGCAAGCAGGGGTAACACTATGTTGTGCAAAGGGACCTTTTTATGCTGCATTTCCTGCAACTTAACTTGGCCCTTCCTCCAAACTCCCTCGACTCCCTCTTAAATAACCCGAACAATGTTTCTGAAATCAATGAAGTTTCAGAGTGACATTTCTATCTAACAGAGGATTCAGTTGACCAACAGAATTCTCTCTGTGCCACCTACTGAAATACAATTCTATTGGTAAATATATTAAACTTAAGGAAACATTTTTAATCACTCATGGCTAGTTGTGACAATTAAAATAAAATATCATTGGCCTGTTGTGCCACTTATCAGTGCCACCTGTTTTCAAACATACACTAAATGGTGATACTCCACTTAGACATTTAAGAGCTGAAACAGTATGGTAGGACACAAAACAGACTTACTATTTTTTGTGTAACAAAAAAAAATTCTGTAGGCAGAGCACATGCTATGGTAGTGTTGATCACTGCTGCTGTACTTATTACTACTGCAGCTAGATGCTCATGTCTTCTACACTGACACTTTAGGTTTGCTAGACGTAGTTTTTATTCCCTTACTCTTGCTTGTAATAACTCTTCAAAGAAATGAAAATGGAATGTAGGACTTCTGCCAAATCCTTTGAGTTGCTGTTCATTCCACCTCCTGCTCTGGAAGCGAGGTATCTGCTGTTGTCAAATATTTTGTCCCAGCATCATAACACCAGTACTAGTAACTCCAAAAGAACAATGTCTGCTACAAGACACTCAGATTCATCCCAGCTACAGCCATCTTAACTATTGTAAGCAAGTAAAAGCAAAATAAATTATCATGTTCTGTACTCTCATGTTCTTTAAATTGTAAAAATCTAAAATGTTTAATTCTAAATCAAAATGTAGCAGCATTAATAAAGGCTGTAAGTGCTGCATATGTACAGATCTATTCTGCATGTGAAGGATTTTAACACAAAGTTGGCAAATATAGCTACTATATCCACCAAAACAAATGTTTTATGTAATTGTCCTCTCTTAGGATGTTAAGATTGGTTCTCTGTTACAGAGGGTTACACTTAAGTATGCACTGTGGAGTTAATCATGATTAATCTGTTACACAAAAAATCACAAATGGTAAAAGTCTATAAAAGAAGGGGACAGTATGAAAAATATTAAAGTAACTGTAGCTTTTAAAATTAAACTAGTATTACCTTATCCACAAAAAGCTCTGGTTCATTTTGACAGATGAATCCTCATAACTCATTGACAGATTGTTATGATCTCCCAAACAGTGAAACATGGTAGTGGGAATACAGTAATCAATATTATCAGCAAATCACAATCTCAGTTACTCTGCATTGAGATTCAAAGGAACGTGATAACATTCCTGCAGCTGACAGCCATACAGATCTTTCAATTTTTCAAAGGACACACCATTCATCTTTCATATAAGAACACTACAGTTGCCTCTTCCATCAGAAGAGTCCTCCAAAATTGAGTAAAATTTGGAGAATCCTCAACTCATACAGTGTTATATTTTTGCATTAGAATTTCTGATGGCTTTTTTTAGCCTATTTTTTATAAAATGGAAAGAAGAAGTCTTTTAAAATGCAGTCAATAATCACTAGTTTGATATTAGAACCACAGCACAAGCAACTTCAGGAATTACTTTAAAAAGAAGAAAGTAAGTAGGGATCAGAAAACAAGTCCCCCTTATTCCCACATACAAATTTTAGATCCCATGGGTATAAGAAAAGATAGAGCTGTTCTACTGCACACAAAATGGGATTTGCACATAGAAGATCTCTTAATTACATACATACCTATAGCAGAAGTTCTTCTGGAGTGTAGGGTCTGCCCTGTCTTTGAAATCTTTGCTAATAATGTTACAGTCCATAAGGAAAGTTTATCATATACTTATGGTGACACTGTGCAGTAATCTTGTCATTCATTATTTTCAAAGATCAAAGTTTATTATAGAAACAGACTAATATATCCAAGACAGCACAAAAGCTGTATGTCTTCTTCAAGTGACAGAACGGATAGAAGCAAAAATAATAAAAATGAATAAATTTTTTTCATAAACAGAGCAAATGCCATGAACTTCCTTAGACAAAGGCTTCTTGTACCAAAGACTCTGTAGAACTGGACTTTTACTGATAAAGAGATTTGTTATCCAATTATCTAGCTTTGAAGAAGTTACAGAATTTTTTAAGGAAATAAAACTAAAAAAATCGTTAAAATATATCCATACATTTTAAAAAATAATGTGAAGGAAGGACTCTCTTTTTCCCCTGCGAATTTAAAAAATATTTCTTAAAAGTCTCCTCCTCACTTCACTAGAACACTCAAAAGTAATAATTTATATTGAGAATGTCTTCCAGGTCATAAGTCATGTGAGAAATAAATAAATAATTGTGAGGAAACTCTTCTGCACTACTCTCTGAAGCTGCAGGTACTGACTTGATCTTCAGGTGAGATTTTACCAAAGAATGTATCATGAAAACTTCACAAACTACACTACAGGAGAAACTGAAGTGTCTTGGTCAATAATGCAGAAAATTACAAGATAGTTCTGATTGACCTTTAGTGCCACACATTCAGGAGTTCAAGCTGCGGCTGACTGGGTTATCTGCACACTTAGAGGAGACTGTGCAGAATGCGGGTCGCGGGTCTGGGATGAAGGCTTGGAACAGAAGCCAAAGAAACAGACATGGCACCAACTCTTCGAAGGAGACACAGGTGACTTGCATGTAGCACAGATGATCTTTGCAAATTATATGTGAAGTGTAGTTGCAGAACAAGAAGTACTAAGAGAATTCATTTAATGAAATACTGAAAAAAAAAGTGATGGAAATCACTGTACTACCACCTCTTTGGGTCACGCCTTTAAATCTTTATGTTCTGCAGTTCACAGTAACAAAGTACCAGTGTTCACCTTATCATGCTTTCAGCTCTTATACATCATCAATCCATGTCTTATTTGCACACTCTTTGAGCCCATATGCACCTAAGGGATGTTAACAGAAATAGTCTAGAAAGAACAGGCGCAGTGTATGACTGTGACTTATTGCATCTTATTGGTTTGAACACCATCATTTATCTTTATTGACTTTAAACAGATCACTGCACCTTTTTTCTGGTTTTGTTGTTTTTGTTTTTTTTCATTTTTATCCCCCCCATGCTGTAGTTCCTCTTCTTTCTGCTTCTAACTTAGGTTCTCTAAACATAGCATTCTCTTACATTATGCTTCTTCCTCTGCTAGTCTCTTTCTTTCTCTCTCCAAATTTGCCTCAAATCTCTATTCCTCTCTTTTGTAAAACTTACTTCTTCCACCTTTACTGCTTTTCTCACACCTCCCTCGAGGTATTCATCATATATTCATAATCTTACAAAGAGGACCTAGAAATACCACTGGTCACCTAAAAGACAAATATATCTGCTAACCAAAGAGTTACCTGAAATCCAGACTAATATTCAGGCAGAAACCTAACTGTGTCCTGCTCAAATCATCCCCACTGCTGGAAGATGGGATTGTAAAGGGATTTCTACAGGGACACAATAGCAGGAAAGAAATTCAGGGGACTAATATTTCTTAGCAGCTATAAGAAGTAAGCTATTTTATTAATGCTTTAAGAGACTCATATTTTCAAACATCATATGTAAAATAAAGATAAGCTTATAGGGATACATGTCTATGTTACTTTGTTAATGTGGATAGCAAATGTAAAGCTAACCACTGAGAAATGAAATCCCTTGGAAATACTTTGTAGATGTAGTTCTCCAAATTTCTTTCAAGAGTAGCTTAAACAGAACCAAAAGAAAGTATTTGCATGTGCTGATTGACATAGGGATGGTCCTGAAGGAGTTTGTACTTGAGCATACAAATGTGAAATAAAATCAAATTAGCATGCTAAGGAAATTAGCACTAATATAAATACATTCCTGAATAGTCCCAGATAGTTAATCCCTGGGAAGAATAACTTAAATTCTGTTTTTATTTATGAAAATGGATTCTATTAGAGTTCCACTTGCTAAAAATGCTCTAAGCCTTAGGCTATGCCTAAAGGCAGAGACATTATATGTGCTGTAAATGAAAACTATTTCAAGTATTTCTTCTTAAACTTACCCTAAATATGGCAAAATTATAATACCATATAATGAGTTTGACATTCAAATATATTAACAACATACATATATATGAACTAATTTCCTGTTTGAATTATTTGATAGATCTAATTAAATTTTAATTTAAAATACTATTAATCTTTATTCATCAGCAGCAGTGAATGATGATGCCTCAAAAGTAATAGGTTTTATACTTTCTTTCAAAGCTTTAAGCAAAGGTAAAACAACTTGTTGTAGCACTAATTTAGTAATGAATGTAAAAACACTTAGCATTTAAAATCTGAAGATGGAATGTAAAAAATCCATTAATAATGAAGAATTAATCCCTGTAATACATCTATAAAACTTGCCTTTTTTAAGATAATAGATTAAAAAGAATATTCTCCTATAATACAGATGTAAAAAAAAGTATAATCTAGATTAGAAAATAATACAAAAAATAAGAAACAATAAACCCAAGAAATGTTAGGATGCCAAGGAAGGAATATTTTTAAAATTATATTAATTCCCAAACTTTTCTTTTCTCTCTTATTGCAGAATATGTTTTAATGTCTTAATAATAAGAAGAATAAAAATACTTATTTTCAGTACAGGTGATCTCCAGAGAGATGTTTTAAACTGTGACACAAAACCTGAAGTAAACAAACTGACAAAATAACTCTTTATTCTTACCAACTTGTTTCAAACATGACAACGTGCCATATTAGAGGTACGAGGTCAGAAGTCATTTTGGCTAGAAGCTCAGATTTATGGTCAATTCTTTTACACAGGCACTTAATAGATTGTGACACCATTTATAATTTTATTGATAGTAAAAAATCCTACTGTTGCAGTGTATTTTGATTTAATAGAGAAGAAACAATCTTGACTTATTTTGAACTAGGACTCATGCTATAACTAATTAATTGCCAGGAATAGAGTTTTTATTAAGGGTAAAAGACTCTTGTTTACAAGTAGTGCATATTTTTTGGTGTGAATTCGCACGAACTAATATTAAATGCTATAAGCAGCCTCAACTACATTTCCAACCACTTTATAATCATAATAACCTTTCAGCTTGTAATAAATTAAAGCTTTCATTACAGAAGAAAACAAGGAAAAAAAAGGAAAAGGAAGAGGAAAAAAGAAAAGAGAATAAGAAAAAAATTTATAATGTGGAAAGCAATCAAGTCAAATGCTATCAGCTTATGTCAACTGATTATTCTACAATAAAGAGAAAATTTCCAACTGCAATTGACTACTGACACCACACTGGAAAAACAGACCTGATTCTGGAGCTGCAAGGGTGATACTGAGAACAATTCCCAACCCATCTCAGAAATCCTCTTTTTCAAACAACAGGGGGTGATATTTCTTTATGTTAAGTGAACTAACTTATCACAGGTATGTTCTCTCTGCTTTTAGCATCCTTGCCCTACTAAGGAACACAGAGATCAGAAAAAGTAAATATAAAAAAAGTCAAAGATAATCTGAAGTCTAAGAACCTTTCTTACACTGAGAAAAAAGTAGAAGTCTAAAACTTGTTTAGTATTAAATTGACTAATACATGGGACAAAATACAAACAAACAGGAATCAGAATATCTAGCAACCAGGAAGCTGTGGTGCTGCAGCTTTTACTGAACTGGAACTGTGATGTGCCTATGCTGATGGAAATACATTATCCTGAGTGGTAGAAAGAAAATTGTGAAAGCTACAAAGAGATCTTAGACTGCTGCGAAACCACATGACAAAATGGCAGCTGAAATCCAATGTCAATAAAATCAAAGTAATGCACATAGAAATAAAACAGCTCTAACTATAGATATACAGGAATATACACTAAATTAGCTATTATCATCTTAGAGAGAGATCTCGGAATCAAACTAGAAATGTTTCAAAAGAAACATCAACCCAGCATTCAGTAGCTGTCAGAACTGGAAACAGAATGATACAAGTTACTAAGAAAAGAACAAGAGAACACAACAGAAAAAAAAAAAAATCCCAGTATCACAAAGCTACAGAAGCCATAGTACCTTGGCATTTTTAAAATTGAAAAGATA
The DNA here is from genome assembly GCA_013400335.1 of Eurystomus gularis. Taxonomy (NCBI): domain Eukaryota; kingdom Metazoa; phylum Chordata; class Aves; order Coraciiformes; family Coraciidae; genus Eurystomus; species Eurystomus gularis. The sequence goes on from VZZY01011445.1 coordinate 7,863, forward strand.
CAGTTGATCTACAGGTTAAAAAAAAGGAACAAAGAAGGTCAAAACACCGGAACACCTGATGAGGACAAATTAAACAGCCTGATCTACTGGAAGACTGCATATATATGTGCACACACAATTATGAGTGCCATAGGAACAGCAAGCCATTGCTTACAAACGACACACAGTATAAGAACTAAGGACATAATATAAAATCTCCTGATAGGCCCAGCTTTGAACTAATTGGCTGGACATATTGTGAAGGCTCAACTGTACATGGGCTCAATCGGCAGGCAGGCAGGCAGGCAGGCAGGCAGGCAGGAAGGAAGGAAGGAAGGAAGGAAGGAAGATGCAGTCTCTTCACCAGCAAGCATTTAAGACTACCAGAGCTAAAAGGATAGTGCTAAATTCTTGCTGCCCTCTTAGGCTTCCTTCCCTCCAGCACAGCAGGATAATGGACTACATAGGGCTGCCATCTTCTGACTTTGTCTTGTAAGCCACTGTAATACGACTCTTACTGGACACATCACTCTTCACTCCTCGCTGGTATGTGTTTCTCTGAATTTAGTTGAAAACTCCTGAAAAGATCACTAGTCAGTATTGACAGGGGCAGAAGGATGAGTAATAATGGATCTCAGCATCTGATTAACTATTCTAGAGTTATCTGCAAGCAAATACTTAGTCTGAAGCACATGTGTGATGTTACTCCTCTCTCATTATGGCAAAACTGCAAATTATTTTCCATTAAATTACCTGTCTCTCTACACGAGAAACCTAATGTCACATCTTCTATTTTTCCCATCCTTACATGAAGCCTATCTCAGTCTTCTCAACCCTAAACACTCCATCCACTCTCCTTGTCCCATGAAGCTTTGGACTGATCCACATTTTTTTACACTAAAATATATGTAAAATACATATCTATAAAGAAGACATAGGGGATAAAAAAGGGCACGAGAAGATATATGTCTATGGAAACATTATCTACAACATCCTTGTCCTACTGCCCAAGCAATGAGGAACAGATTTATTCACATTTTAATTCAGAGTATTTTTAAAAATATTATTATCTATTTAGTACTTTGCAACAAAATTACAGTCTGGTCTGAACAGTCTACCCATGACAAATGGGAGGAAGAAGCAGCTGAAGAAACTTCTGCACAACAGTTACTTGCAAGAGAAACATTTTCCACACCAAAATTGTAAAAACTTTGTCCCTGAACACAAGGTGAAAAGAAATGAAAACAGAAGTCCTGCACCAATTTGGATTTCAAGTAACTCTTTGGTTAGAAGACATATTTACCTTATGTTTTAGATGACTGGTCTTATTTCCAGGTTCTCTTCATAAGCTGATGAATAATTGATTAATATCTATTAATGCATGTGTGAGAAAAGTGCTTAAGGTTGAAGGAGTGACTTTTACAAATGATAGCCAGAAATGAGAAAACTCTGGTTCTGCACCAACATGACTAAATTAACTAGTTCACTAATGTCTTTCTTTAGATTAACTAGTCCATCTGATTGAGGCACACATTATGGGTAAAAAGAAACACTATTCTTTTTACACAAAGAAATTAAAAAGCAGCTCAGTGGAACACAAAAGTATGGATATTTTCAGAGACTTAAAGTAATATTGACTTCCCCTGTTTCACCTTCCTAGTTGAGGTTCTCCTATCCACCACAAATATGAGAACAAAATGGACTTACGTTTCTATCTACAGGTGAATCTGTACCTGTTCTTTGTACATCAGCTGCATTCAAAGCTAATTACAGCTTTTACTCTCTTGGAAACATGTGCTATTACCACTGTAATTATTCAGTTTCTCTGTATTGCCTTTTGATTCACCTCATTAGCCAAACTCTAATCTTACTTAATCAGTCCACAATCTTGTCCTTGTCTCCACACTCTCCTCATCCACTATGTCCCTCTATGTCTTCCTTCTTTATTCTACACTCCCGCTTCTTTTTATAAAAGTACAGTAGTCCAGCATCTAATAACACTACTTAAAAAAACCAACAAACCAAACTAAAACAAAACAAAAAAACCCCAAAAGTAAACGCAATGAAAACACCACAGTCTAGGAAAATATCCTAAAACTAACAGAGGTAAATACATAATCAGTAAAAGAAAAGATCTTTGGGCACTCAAAAGTTGTTAAAACATTGCCAGGACTTCCTCTGCTCTGTGTTGACCGGCTCTGAAGTCCTTCACTCTTCCTTCTCCTACATGCCAGCTTTACTTTCATTGGACATCCACACTTCTTAGTGTATTTTCTATGGTTGTATCCCCTTCACACCTTTCCCCTCAGAATCTCTTTCTATCACATATTCTTGTCATCTAGCTCTACCATCCCTCAGCAGAACTTAATTCCTGTACAACTCTACAAAAATGAACAGAAGTGGAACAGTATTAATTGGTCTCATGATTTGTTTGGCAAGTTCTGGCCCTTTCCACATTTGCTTTCTATTTAATTCTTCAGAACAGGGACTAACTACTATTTTGAGTTTCTACAGTGTTCAGCATAATAAATGACAGTGATTGTTTGTCGTTGTGCAGTACCAAGACAGCCATGAAAATGCACCCATTTTCTTTTCTAACCTTTAACTTAACGAAGAAGTAAAATCCTTTGCCCTGAAGTGGTCTCATTGTGCTCTGTGGAGCAAATATGAGATTTTTGGTAATGGGAGAACAACACAATGGTAGACTAAATTATGAACGCATCATTATTCTTCCTAAAATGCACTTATCAAAACTAATGTAAATAGGTTACTGAACACTCTCCCAGTCCAAAGATTTTCTTGAGTAAGGGTATGGAAAGTGTTATTTTCTTGTTACATTGATGGAGTAGTGATACAGATGTATCCATCAGCAACATTCAATTTTCAGAGAAGATCTGTATTCATGATACCTGCAACTGTACAATTGAATGACTACCAGAAAATGGTAGCTATGCAATCTATACCTGAAATGGAAATCAGTACTGCCTACTGAAAGTAACGGCAAGAAACTTCGGTAGATAAAGAATCCTTATAAAACATACAAGATCCATAAAAATTTGGTTTCAGTAGCTACTGAATATCTTACAGAAAACAGGAAAGGCCTTCAAGGATAGTTATGCCTTATTTTTCTCAAAACATCAGCAACTGTTCTTAATGGAACTCTTATAAGCTACTAGTTATCTCTACTTACTCAGGCACTCTGCCTCTGCAGCATAATGAAGATAGTACATCCTATTAATGGTAGTATTATGGACACAGATAGTTATCGAGGCTACAAATTGCCAAACACCAGGGCCCATCTTCTAGCTAATACCAAACAGTATTTAGACTCAACAAATCTGGGACACAAATAGCTCTGTAGAAAGCATACTTCTGTATTCTGCAGAAGCCTTTACTGTTGAAATCTGGGCAGGCAAGGGATAGGGGAAAGAGAAGGAAAGGAGCATCTACCCCATTCTCATGAATAACAATTTTTTTTTTTAATTGGTTCTCCTTAGTTTTTTCTTTATGCTTATCATGTGTATATATATGCCTTGATGTATTTTCATAATAGGTATCTTGTGTGTATAATACTATTATACATAACTTTTATGTTTTTTATCATTTAGACTCAAATATTGTATTCAATATGTCAGTACAGAAAATCAGGCCATTTTATGCTATGGGAAAATAAAAATAAAAAGCAACAAATTCTCTGTGGTAAATATAATCTACAGGTGTAGTATTTTTAATAATTGAATATTGAAATCTTAAATATTGCACAAATTAACATTTCGGTAAAGTTCCATAATTTTGAAGAAGACTAGAATGATATTGAAAATGGAAGCTAGCAGGAGCACACTAGCAGCGTGTCATGCCTCTAAATCTCATAATAATATGATATGAAAGGTCAAAGACCCAGGAATGCTATTTTTATTATTTTAATAAGCAAACACAAAGAAAAAAAAAGCTTAATATTAATTAGTATTAAATTGCACAGTAAAACAACAACAAAAAAAAGCAGAGTAGGGAAAAGAATCCAACTCAAACTGAGTAGTCTGAACTATTATTTTTCTTTTCAACCAAAACTGAATAAGAAGACTTTAGAATATTGTGCAATCTTTGTCAAACCCGACACCAAATAAAGTTAGAAAGATACTTTTTATATTGTACATTTTCTTTTTTTAAAAAACACATTGTTTTCACCAGAAATATGATTTCATGTTTTCCTTCGCATTAAAACTGGAAGAGAATGTTTTCGGGTACAACTTGATCTGAGCAAGAATTAAAAGCTTTCAGACTTGACATTCCATTCAAATGTAAGGATGTAACAGAAGCTACGCCCCAAATTTTTCATCTGAACTGCAGACATGCTTTGAGAAAACTGTGCATCCAGACTTCAGTAGGATGATTCACAATTACAGTGTAAGCAAGACTATCAACTTTTTTCAAATCAGATGGTTCAAGGTATAATTTTTTCAAGTTAAAAGTGAAGTTGGAAATGCAGCTTTTTAAGGTTGTAAACAGTCAGTTTGTATAATAAAATTAAATTCTCCTTGCTCCTCTAGTATTCACCTTTGCATGCTGCATCTGAAAAAAAAAAAAAGATACCTCGAGTCTTTTTATATGATTTTTACGTGCTTATTTTATGCAACCTCGTTTTACATGAACCAACTGATTACAAACTGCTATTTGCAGCATCACCCATGTATCCATTTCACCTGTATGCCAAAAGCTATTCCATGTGGCTCATTCCATAGTATTGCTTAGCCTAAATTACTCCAAGAAAGGCATATCTATATGAAAAGCCAGAAAGAGTGGGAATATCATGAGTTAACTCTGGTGTTTTTCCAGAACAGACTAAAACACAAAGGAGAAAGAAATAACTGTCTGAATGAAATATGACTTCAGAAACATGTGAACTTGGAAGAGGAAGAAATGTGGATATGGATCTCATACTACTGTGGCAGGTATACAGAGGTGAAGGTCACATCCCCAGAGAAAAAAAAGCTTCATTAATCCCACAGTTGACAGGCATTTTTTTCCAATTTTGTTTTCTGGTTTTCATCCAAATTCATCCAGAACGTTAGATCCAGAAGTGATCCAAGGTTTCACAGGTGTGCATATATCTTAATGTTTTTCATATAAATCTCCCTATTCCACATAAAAGTCTGCAGTGGATTATTTCTTTACAGTGAAAACTACATTATTTAAAGCAACTATCACAAAAAGATAATAAATGGAAAACATTAACACAAAGAACTTCAGAATTCAATTTCTTTTTTTATGTGAATCTGAACCTCTTTTCCAAATTTCTTTCTTACGGGAAGCTTGACACTGCATTGATTTCATCTTTTTTTTATTATATCTATCTATCCAGAAGAATACTGATCCAGTAAATTCAAATTCAAGGAAACAAGTTCATTAGCTTCAATAGCATCCTTAATTTGACTAAGAGGTTAAAGTATGTGAACCTGAAATTATAAGAATCTCAAGATAGGAATCATGTCTCTCTGTCTGAGTAGGTTTTCTTATTAATTCTATAATGGGATCTAAACTTATGCTCAATCATGTTCCAGATATAGTCATCAACATCTAAAAGAGAAGCCAAAACTACTTCAAGTACAGAAACCTTTCCATAATCTTCGTTTGCACACTGGACACAATGTCATTTTAGAATTTCCTACACAAAGGACTGGCACCACATAATTCATAACAAATTAGTTTAGCCATTGTAATAGATGGATGGCCTCTTACGCTGGTTTAAACCTGACTTGAGTCCTCTGGCTTGTCCCGGAAACTACACTCATGGGTATAATTAACAGCTTAGGACAATTACAACTGATAGGTTACTTTGTACAGTACTGTCTGGTTTATCTCCCTTTTACTTGCAAAGTCATCCTCAACCAGGCAAATAATTTTGTATTAGAAGTATTAATTGTTGGGGAACAGTTTTGGGTTTTAGCCTTTCAGCTCCTAACTTATTCACTCTAATGCCACATATTAATAGTAATATACATTTACCATATATTTATACCTATAACTATTTATATATATGTATAAACTCAACACAGAGGTAAATCTGAAAAACACCATACAATTACCAAAAGTAAAATCTCATGCTGTGTAAAGTACCTACAGAACCAAAGGCAGCATGATACCCAGTATATACAGTTTTTTTCCAAAAACATAAAACAAAGGGCTCTATAATGTGCAAAGAAGTTCAAAACTATCTGGACTCTATGTTACAACAAAATACAAAAAATGTGCTAGATCAGTGCCTGGCACTGCCAACAAATGCAGATAATGCAGTTCATATGACTGATAAGGGAAGGCAGCATCAACATGGCACTTTTTGAGTGCATAACGGTGAAAACTCAAAGCATTTAAAGCCTTATCTGAATCAAAACGAACAAAGGTCAGCTACTTAAAATATTCATACAGACTGAGACTTCCACTTCTGAGATCTGAGAAATGCAAAATTGCAAAATCGAGTTTTTCTGCATAAAGAATTGCTCTTTAGGAAATCTCATAAAAAAAGTCTAGTAGTATTTTCCTAACAGTAAAGACATACCCCTGATATTCTAAAACTAGCTCTCCTCCTTCCCCAAAATTGTAAGGCTACTATGCTTCGGTATTTTATCTGCCTGCTGCTCACCATTTCAATACAGAATGGTCAAAATTCATACTGAAGTTACTAACCAAGCTGTCTGCATTTGAAAAACTTCAGATAGTAACTGTAAAAAAACACAGATTAAAAGAAACAGACTCCTGTGGGAGTTTTTGAGGTCCTCTGAGATGAAAGGCACAGAGAAAACCTTGATAACCTTGATATTATTAGCTAGATCCAGTTTCAAAAAGTCTTATCACATTAAAATTGGGTTCCAGCCAGTTTGTGGGAAGTATTAGTCTTATGAGCGAAGCTTAACCCCCAGCTGGGTGCAAATTGCTGATGCTCTTCAGGGCCTTCTAAAGGGAACTCGTCAGGTATCACTCCCACATGACCACGCAGTAAAAGAGGGAGGACATATCAGTGCATGTAAGCAGCTGACACAGTCTGGCTGATATACAGTATAGGAAGAGGCTGCCCAGGGAAGTGGTGGAGTCATCATCCCTGGAGGTATTTAAAAGATGTATAGATGTGGTGCTTAGGCACATGGTTTTGTAGAGAAAGCAAAGTTAATCAATCACAAAAGTCCAAGTCACATACACCCTGTAGCTGCATGCCTGGAAGCATGAAACTCAGCACTGGACGAGGTGGCAAGTACTGGGCCAGGTGGCAACCATCACTAGATCGATATCTGGTGTTATCTGGATGCCTGGAGGAGTGCGAGACGAGGTGGAGGCCTCATGGTCCTAGTCCCCCATTTTTCCGCCCTAAAACAAAGGAGCCATTACCTCCACCATGCAGGTGTAAATTAACGGACTTTGTGACATTAACATAAGCGATACGATTGTCTATAGTCATCCCCACCGGCACGTGTGTATACCCTGGCGATGCAATGTGGAAATTTGAATATAAATATCACCCCAATCTTGGCCCAAAATGGGAGACAGGACTCGGAACCACACCGATGACTGGATGGATAGACGAATTCGCCCTCTCCACCCCTCCCCACTCNTATTTCTGTTCACGGGCTGATCTGTCAGCCAGGGGCCGGGCTTACAGTGGGCAAATTGTTGTTAGTGTGTGTGTGTTGGTTTTAGTGTGTTGTTGTTATAATATCAGTTAACCTTAGTGTACCTGTAGCTCTTAATTTATCACCGGCAATCCAAAAGAACCTGCAAATGTTGCTGTAAATAAACGGTTATTATTTGTTTCCCCGACTGGGGTCTGTTGCATATTCGGTGCCGGCCTCACAAGACCGGACTTATCCCCCCCTCTGTTTTCGCCACCCATTTAGTGGTGACCTGGCAGAGCTGGGTTAACGATTGGACTTGATGATCTTAAAGGTCTCTTCCAACTAGAACAATTCTACAATTCTATAGGCAGAGCTATATTTTTATATATGCTGGGACCTACACAAAGTGCTCCAGCCTTCGTTTCCACACTCCAATGTTGCCATGTGTTTTGGCTATATACTTGCATATACTGATTAGACTTCAAAAACTTATGTCAAAATTGAAGTTATTCTGACCTAAGGCTGTTAAAGTAAGAATGCAAATACTAAGTCTATGGTAACTACTTCCTTTAAAAAAGCTGGTCAGAATTGGTCAGTATTCTTAGCAAATACTCAGTGTTTCATGCTTAGCAAAATTTAAAATTCTGTAATTAATGCAAAGCCAAAGCCTAAAGTTTAAGATATGCTTGCTGCTCTACGTAGACATAGTCTATGTTACCTAAGGGAGCCTGTCCTTAAAATCTTTTAATTTGTACTACCCCAGATAGTAAACTTTACAAATATATTTTTAAAAAAGGCTGATTATTCTCAAGGTCAGGAGTATTGAGTCTTCTAACTATGTAGGACTGACTGTTAAAGGAGATATTTAAAATCTAAACAGCAAAACAGTAATAAAGAAAAACATTTAAAAATATATCTGGATAGAAAACACGTGATTTTTTTCATCATCTATTGTTACTGTAATGCCAGTTGTAGTCAGTGCATCAAAACATCCTATTACAACTGAGGAAAAAAACAATTCATAGACTTTTCCTTTTTTAAAAAAACCCCTCAAATTCTGTATCAGTTCTGTCCTTTAGCTGAAAAACTTCAATTTTTTTTTCTACCCAAACAAGATTTTATTTATCTGTTGTGATTCACAGTCTATACTGCCACATCTTTGCTTCGTTGAGGTGAGGAACTTCTAGCCTTTGGGTTGACTTCACTCTCTATTGCCCTGTCTCACTCAATACAACCTCTTTCTCTTTTGCTCTTCCCTCTTCCAGCTCCTTCCAGTCAGTGTGTAATACAGGATACTGGGAAATACTGAATAACTTCAGAAGTTTGTAGTGGCCTGTAGCTAGCAGTGTTCCCCAGGGGTCAGTACTGCACCCATTCAACATATACACCAACGACCTGGATAAAGAGATAGAGTGTACCCTCAGCAAGTTTGCTGATGATACAAAACTCGGAGGAGTAGCTGACACACCAGAAGGCTGACCTGCCATACAGCAAGACCTGGACAGGACAGCAAAAACTGGGTGGAGGGGAACCTAATGAAGTTCAACAAGGGCAAATGTAGAGTTCTACACTGTAGGAGGAATAACTCCATGCACCAGTACAGGTTAGGGGATGACCTGCTGGAAAGCAGCTCAGTGGACAAAGACCTGGGTGTCCTGGTGAACAACAGGATGACCATGAGCTAGCAGTATGCCCTTGTAGCTAAGAAGGCCAATGTTATCCTGGGGTGCATTAAGAAGAGAGTGACTAGCAGGTTGTGGGAGGTTCTCCTCCCTCTCTACTCTGCCATAGTCAGGCCACATCTGGAGTAGTCTGTCCAGTTCTGGACTAACCAGATCAAGAGAAACAGGAAACTACTGGAGAGAGTCCAGTGGAGGACTACAGAGATGATTAGGGGACTGGAGCATCTCTCTTATGAGGAAAGGCTGAGAGTCCTGGGTCTGTTTAGCCTGGAGAAGAGAAGACTAAGAGGGGATCTTATCAATGTTTATGAATATCTAAAGGACTAGGTTCAAGAGGATGGGGGCAACAGGACAAGGGGCTGTGGTGAACCGACCACATGATTTTTCTGCCTTATTAAAACAGTGAGCAAAAGAATTCAATTTCCCATAAATCTATTCTGCAATTCCCATAAATCCTCCAGGAAGA
>VZZY01011445.1:18003-42798 GCA_013400335.1 Eurystomus gularis
CACCGAAAAGCTACAAGCTGCTGACGTCAGTGGAAACAGGCCAGGTCTGCTGGTCGGACATCGTCGCCGTTCCACGGAGACCATCGCCAAACGCCAAAAGGACACATGCACGCACACACACGCACCATCTACACATACAGGTCGTATTTTGACATAATTATGTCCTTATTTGCCCTTATCTCCCGGTGGGTGAGAGAGGGAGTGAATGGGTAGGCGTGGTGTTCTTTAATATTGTAATATTTCCATAGAGTAAATAAGGTTTTATTTGAATATATTTAGTAATAAACTTGTTAGATACTCTTTCGGTCTCCGTGTCTGCTTGCGAGCCTGGTGGGGAGATATCCCAATTTACCCTCAACCCTTCTCCCTTTGGGAGGTGGTCGGACCCCTGCGCGCCCGACCGCGACAGGGGCAATGGACAGAAACTGGAACACAGGAAATTCCACTTAAATACAACCCCTACCATTCTGTGACTGTGTAATGTTGGAATGTACTATGGACTATAGTGAAGAAGACTGGATGCTTCCTAGTTAACACATGGTCTGTCAAACGTATTGTTCACTTCTGTTTAATCATCAGTGATAAAAAAATCTTTATTGATTGCTGTGAAGGGAAGAGGTTCAGAGAAGGAAGTGGGAATTAATTGGCTGGAAGGTGAGTCTGACTCAGGGAGGTTGGTAACTGCCAGCTTAATTTATTTCTTTATGTAAGATGAATATATCAGGGTAGGTCACAGAATGAACAGTAAACAGAAGGTACTTTTTGTATGCTTTAGAAAATATGTAAAGGACAAGAAAATTCTTAGCACCTTCAGGCTTACCTGAGTTTTCTACTGCATCTCTTTATTTCATGTATTCTGCTCCCTTCTTGTTGTATGTGCCACTCTCCCTTCAAATGGGAGCCTGTTTCACAGTAAATCACCCTATTTTGAACCAAGTCTATGTTTGCTTTCACAATACCACCTTTTTTTCTTGCTGACTACAGCCTAAGTCTGATAACCTCTCTCTCCTCTCCTTTAAGGAGAGGTAATTCTTTCCTAGGGGTCTTACTTTGACTAGTTGTGTATTTCCTTCCTTCACATTCAATTGGGACTTAACCTTGCCCTCTCAAAAGGGATGAGCAAGGGCAGAGGTCCTTTGTGTATGCCCTCCTAGGAAGGATGCTAGAGAAAGTACTGAAACTCAAAGAAATACTCTGAAACAGTGGGTGTGAGTTTTACTTCCCCACTTCCACATTACCTGAGACTACAAAAAGGTTTGGAGGTCTTTCCTCCTTATCCTGTTCCCTTCAATCTGAGTGATTAACAAAAGGAAGCATCTACGTATCCTTATTTCTTTGTGTAGCTGTACAAACAAGGACTCGGTCTGATGTTAAGACAACAAATGCTTTCAGTTTAGGACTATATGAAACTTGTTTGTGAAGCACCTTGCATGCCTGTATCATAGAAATAATACAACAGTAAGACAAACAAAACAAGGTGTGCAAATGAAAAATACAGTCATACCTTAAGTTTATTTATGACATGAAAATGCCAACTTTAATGACACTTTTTTTTTTTTTCCTCCTGCAGTATGACCTCAACCCTTAACAGCAGGGGAAAAACTACTCCTTTGCATCACCTAAAATAGGTAGCTTTCTAAGGTTCTGTCTTCAAAGAGGGTATTTTCTCTGAATCAGCCCTGTGCAGAGTATTCTGAAAGATGCATACAGAAATGCTTAGCATTAACTACTCTGTTCCAGGTGCTGGACATAGTATTATGCTATGCTATTAATGCTGTCACTAATTTAGCAATCAATTTTAACATTTTCTAGGACTCTTCTGATGCATCATCTACCATCACAGATATTAAATCTAATGTAAATTAAAGTGGTATATAGGTTTAAAATGCCATTTCTAACCATATTATTGTCTTTCTTGATTCATTTTTATGAAACATACTGTTTCCCTGTTTAGAGGTCTCTGTGCTTAATGAGATTATTTGGCTGGTTGTGCTGCTTTTACATAGTACCAGAAGTATCATTTAGCTATAGTTTTACCTCACCCATTGATGGTAGAGATATTTACAAAGGCTCATCTCTCTCTATTCTCTCACACTCACTGTAGACAAATATGGTGCCCTGACAGAAGCCCACCTTCACACCTGAGTAGTTTTGAAAGTTTCTCTTTTCCCCCTTTTCTGGGGATTACTGGAACCTAGGATGACAAGCAGAGGAGTTAATATAAACATGCTACATTTTTTTCTTAAACTGCCTCTAATCAGTGAAGACAGTGGCTTTTCCAGAAGGCAATCTGAGCAGCTGATGGCCTGACGTGTTTACACACATTACATTCAAGCAGAAAACCTGCTCTGCTAGTCATCCTATGTTCTCTTTAATCCCGTAAGAGAAAAATAGAGAAGCTTTCGGTAGGCAATTCCAATATTGACACTATGTGACCTCCGACATGCCCATCTCGTATCACTGTCCACAGAGGGAGCTTACAGTGACCAAACTCCTGAATTTAGGAGCATCACATTGACCTATTGCCTGAAGTTAGCTAATGAATCAGACTGCAATCAGACTGCTGTGGTCATTGCTAGCACTCTGCCGCAAGATACCAAGCACAAAAAGCTATATCCAGTGATGCAGTGCCTACTTATGCTAATGCATAATAGGTTCTCTAGTATTTTATCCAGTTCAATTTAAAATGTCTGTTTTAATTAGGCTTCTAGCCACTCCCTTAGAAAATTGTTCCACAACCTAATGTCACATAACCTCCAACCATTTTTCTGTGCTAAAACTGCCATCAGAGAACATAGATGAAAGAGGATTAGACTACATGGGTGACTGCTTAGGAGTGCCAAGAAACTATACAAAACAAAGCTGTTAGCATTGATGAACTAATGTGTCCAATGAAACATCAGAAGGCTGAAGGTGTTGTCTTTCAGATGAAATGTGAAAGCAAGGCACTAAACATTAGAGGCAATTAAAGTTCTCTCAGCACTCTTTGCAACAGTACCAGTGTTAACCCCTGGTTTCTGGCCACCTTCCAAAGCACACAATTACATTTTGCTTTCCTAAATATTTCCCTGCCCTATCATTTAGAGAGACAGCCATCTCTTAACCTGAAATGGTGCACTGATGCCAGTTTTAATCTCAAAGGAGGATGCTTATGAGCAAAAAGTAATTCAATTTTGGTCACTTTGTTCTAGGTACAAGGCTTAGAAAACTATTTTATCTTCAATTACATTTTATTCACACTTATCCCAGATCTATTTCCGTTATATATCCGAAGTGTTTCTTCTTAATCTGTGCTGTATAATCCTTCATAATCTTGTAGAAAATAATCTGTCAATTTCTTATATAATTATTTAAACCTCATTGCTCTACATCCCTGGTCTGCATCTTTATGCCACATCCAGTCACAGAATCATAGAATCACAGAATATTTCAAGGTGGAAGGGACCCAGGGGGATCATCAAGTTCAACCCCCTGCTCCTCACAGGACTAACTAACACTAAATCATGAGTAAGAGCTTCACCCAGATGCTCCTTGAACTCTAACAGACTTGATGTCATGACCATTTCTCTGGGGAGCCTGTTCCAGTGACTGATCACCCTCCCAATGAAGTACCTTCTCCTAATGTTCAATATGAACTGGTGCAGCTTCATTCCATTTCCTTGTGTCCTACTGCTGGTCACCAGAGAGAGGAGATCAGCACCCCCAACTCTGCTGCCCTTGTTGGGGAAGTTGTAAACTGCAATGAGGCCACACCTCAGCCTTCTCCAAACTAAACAGCCAAGTGACCTCAGCTGCTCTTTGTTAAGTTTTGCCCTCAAAATTTTTCATCATCTTTGTCACCTTCCTCTGGACACAATAGTTTGATGTCCTTCTCATATTGAGGCACCCAAAACGGCACATAGTACTCAAGGTGGGATGACAGTTTTTTGAGTTTAGGTACTGAACAGTTCCTAATATAGTGAAGCCCTTAAAGTAATTGTCACTCCCAAGAAGAACAGCAAGGTAAGCTAGGTACATTTCAACCTGTTTAACTTTACAACTACTTAGCAGAATAGACAATTGTTTGCTACTACCATAATGTAATTAATACCGTTTGCCCAGGGTCAAAGACAAACATAAAATCACAGTACAGTTTAGATTGGAAGGGACCTTTAGAGATCATCTAGTCCAAACCCCTGCCATGGGCAGAAACATCTTTCACTAGATCAGGTTGCTCAAAGCTCCATCCAACCTGACCTTGAACACTTCCAGGGATGGGGCATCCACAACTTCTCCACTGTTCATAGAATAACCTGTTCCACCACACCTGCCTCAACATCCTCATCGTAAAAAATTCCTCATGTCCAATATAAATCTACCTTCTTTTACTTCAAAGCCATTGCCTATTATCCTGTCACTACAGGCCTTGCTAAAAGGCTTTTCTCTGTCTTTCTTATAAGCCTCCTTTATATATTGAAAGTCCGCAATAAGGTCACCAGAGCTTTCTCCAGGTTGAACAACTCCCAACTCTCTCACCCTTTCTTCACAGAAGAGATGTTCCAGCCCTCTGATCAGTTTTGTGGCCAACTAGTCCCGCTTTCCTAGACTTTAATCTTCTACACCATACAGTACACCTCTTCTGGTCCAGCAAAAAGTCTACGTAGTATTATTCAGTCTCCTTTTAATTTCCTATCCATCCTGCTTAGCCTTTTGGTTTTACTTGCTTTAAAATGACATACCTTAAATACAACAAAGTTAAATGTATAGTATTTCCAATGAGGAAACATTTGCAAATATTTGCAAGAAAATCAGGACAAAACAATATAAATAGCACACTAATATACTATAAAAGTAAAAGCTAAGATTCTATTATAGTTCACCTTTTTTTTTCCCTCCAGTATGGATAAGATACTTCAGAATGATGAAGCTCTCAAGGTATTACGCAGTTTTGTTTCAGGTGCATGACCTAGGATTCTATTAATGATCAGTTCTGACCCCTACACCTCCCCGTAGACTCCTAGAGATAATGAGAGGAGCAGGGAATTATTGATTGAAACTAATGTGGCTTCCTTGTGGACCTTGAGTTTCTGTGTTAAACATAATCAATCAATACCAACTGAAAAGCATGCTAATCATAATGTATGAACAAATTAAACCAACTAAGATATTATAGAAAATAATATTGTTACAATGCTTGCAAAAGAATGAAAACTTTATTAAAACCTTAAAAAGGAGAAAAAAAAAAAAAAAGACCGACTTACTACATAAATTGTCTGAATACTTTAAATTCAGTTACCTGAGCTCCAGCTATTCCAAATTAAGGAATTTTGCATATCAGGATCAATGTCCCGAGATTTCTAATAGCATTTTGTGGACATAAAAGTTACTAGAACTCAAATCCAGAGGATAACAATCTTCTAATCACATAATTCAGGTAAGCAAATTAAAGACAGCTATCCTAATTTTGTCAAGCAATTAAGCCACTTCTCTCACACTACTTTTCCTCTCATCAACTGTTCCTATTTTCTGGAGAAAATTGCTGTTTATTTTTGAACTATAAATATATATCGGGCAGAATTACTAGGGGTAATCTACTGAAAATGTAAATGTACATCCCACTCTTCTCAGGTTAATATATTGCATTCTGTGAAATGTTTTGGCATAAGTAATTTTATTTTCAGATAGATAAAATTCTTATGAAAGAACGCAAACCACACACTTATCAAAGACTTTTCGTCACTTTAAACCAACATTAAATTAGCAAAGATACCGGACAAAAATAGCGAATAATTGCTATCATCCAACCTCTCACAGGCTTTAGCTTCAAAAACTGATGAAGCTTGACTGACACACAGGGAAATTACTGTGGTGATAAACCAGATGTTGTATTGAAATATAATATCTTATCAAAGTAATGCAACTGAGGGCATTACTATGGAATTTGATCTCAAAAAAGCGACTAGGGAATGCTAGTTGTAAATAATAATAATATAACTAAAAGTGCAGGCAAACTACTGTCATAATATCACAAAATCTACATTCATGAATAAAAATTACATCACAACCAAACATACCAAATGTACATTATGACTCTATGGGTCTAGGAATGAAGCAATCAACACTAAATCAAGCTTGAAATCAGGGTGAATATTGATGCCATTTTTTCAGATTACATTAGCAATCTGCCACACTTAAAGTCTGCTAGAAAATAAAAAAAGAGTAAATCAGCACTCTCCATCCCAGGGAAACATTTCAAGAAAATCTTTGTTCTTTGTGCTCTGCTCAGACCAAGCCCTAAACACTGCATTTTCATGTTTAAGAATTCCAGTTTTATCTATCTGGCATATACTGTCTATCATTTCTTACGAACAGACCTTAGCTGAGGTAGCAGTGGAAAGCGGAGCGGATTTTGGTAATCAAGTCAGGACTTACTCTAAGAGCTACGCTGACAAGTGCAATCTCAGACAATGCTTGTGGGGTTTAAGAGCCCTTAAATTACTTACTCTTTTTGCTGCAATAATTGACACTTGTGATTCAAAGCTCCAGGAAACATACAGCATAACTGAAAATATTCTAAGGCACTCTTCTCCATCAAACAGTAAACAAATGGTAGCCAGGTACAACATGATGCATTTTAAGGTTGTAAAAATTACCAGCTTTGGTACTGAATCTTCAAAACATTCTCTTGCCAGAAGCTGCAACAGAATTGTTAGCTAATGTTTTCTTGTTAGTAGGTTAGCAGGTCACGCTTACTATGCCTGCTTCCTTCACAAATGACTTTGCATTAATTTTTAAAGGTCTAATTCTGCTACCTTTGCTTCAAAAATAATCTCATTACAATCAAGAATAAAACTAAAAGAAACAAATCTTGGGAAAGCAAACTGTTATGAATAAAAACCACTGTCAAATGAGAAAAGCACACTCTATATCCTGTTTAAGAAAACTCAGAAAAGGATTTATTTGTTTGTATGAAAAGGGGATTCTTCATTGTTCAAAAAAACCAAAACAAATCCAATTATGTTTGGTTGTTGCTTTCCTAAACCAGTATTTGACTTAATATTAGAGACAAAACTAGCTTTTCTCAGGCATAATTTTATGTAATTTTATATTCTGTCCAGAAGAAAGCATTTAGTAGCTGTGTTTGAAACAACTTCATTCTAGAAATGAATATAAACAGTATGGAAAAAATTCACTGCATATTCTTTAAACTATGAATCTGGTATTTTCACAGATGGATTGTTAGTCAACAACCTATTTATCTGCCAGCATTATTTGCAAGCAGATTAGTGACAAGATAACGTGCCTGTTTATTCTTTCGTACATAACGGTGTTTATGGTATGTAGAACTCTATTTTTAACTTCATTCATTAATAAACCTGTAGAGCAAGGATTTGGCTTGTGTCTTCTCTTTAATTTGGGAACTTGATATACAGTTCTGGGTATCATTAACCTTTTTAAGCTTTGATTGGAAACCACCCCTAACAGTGTCCAGGAAAGCAAAACAGCATGTCCTACACATCTTGCAGTTATCAATCATAGCTGAGGGCTCAAGATCCTGACTATAAACATTTCACAAAATATTAAGATTTGTGTTTTTAGATCTTATTATAACCACATATAGAAGATTTTAAAATGAATTGTAATGCTTGGACACATAAGTTAATGGGAAGCTCTATCCTTCAACTGATGAACTTCCCACTTACTTTTAAAATGTGGAGTATTGCATAAAGAACCGTCTCCAATTACAAAATATCTAACTGTAGATCCTGTCATCCTGCTCTCTGTTTTCATAATATGAAGATCAGGCACATTAAAAGAAAAAGTAGAACTTTCAATAGACCTTCTTAATGAGTTCCCAATACAATACATGAAGAAATGAAAATATTTTCAAATATTTAATTACCTCAAACCTTCCATAATTGGAAACTGACCTAATATAGCCATTGGAGAGTGAGGTGTAGCCATGTCTTCTTAGTGACACATACACATCTAAAGTCTCATCACTACAGGTGTCTTAAAGTAAGGCAGAGAAACAGTGAGTACTCTGTGCTACATCTGATTTATCTTAGGCACACGGGATGAGATAAATTACTCTGAGACACAGCCTTTTTTCTCTCCATTGGGTATAAAGGAAAACTGGAATTTCTAGGTTAGACAACTAACTTTGGATGTCCAAGTTAGAGGAAATGAATCTCACTATAGGTCATAGCTGACTGAGGAAAAATGGTGTTTAGTTCACATCAGATGATGCAAAACTTGTATTTTCCCTTAGAAATGTGTTGTTTTAAAATGGGAAACATTTGTTGATTCTTCAAATTGCTAACAAGTATTTTTTTCTAAAGTTACAACTATAAATGGCACAGTAAAATAATTCCTTTCTTAAGCAATTAAGTCTTATGATCTTACAATAAGACAGGAAAGAAGAGAATTACTGGATACAGCATCACATTAGCAAAGAGACAGCTAAGAAACTGTCTTCCAGAGTACTGAAAACAGTAAAAGGAAAATGCAAAAATAGAATGTGCATGATGTTCTATATTTAGCTTTGTGAGTAGGCTCTGAAATCTCCTTTGAGCTGTCTTCTTTGATAATCACTGGTAAGACCAAATTCTGAGGCAACAGTAGGGTGTTCTCAGCAACATTTTTATCTGAGGACTCAAACCAGTCAGTATTCAAAGGCAACCTGTGAATTTATTATAGTTCTATACATAAGTATCTTCTGTTCACTTTTGTTAAGTGAGCGTAGATTAAAACATACAATTTTGCATCAGCCATTTTCAGTATGTCTCCAATTTTATTTTTAATATGACTACTTACTAATAGCCTTGTACTGGCCAACCTGTCTTGAAGACCATCTCACTGTTAACATCTTACTTAGCTGTAATACAGAAATTCATTTGTTTCAAAAAATTATTTCAAAGGGAAGTATTTTCATACCTCCCTGTATGTCAGCAGATTTCCAGCTGCATAATAGCACTGCATCTGCAGTGAATCATACAGAGTTATCATTTTAAGGACAGAAGGAATGTTGGACATGTGAGGTATATACAGATACTATATTCTAACTATAGTATCAGTGTTTCCTTCAACATTAGCTATCACACAGGAACAGTCACATTAGCTTCCCAATGGCATAAAACCTTTAAGGCTTTTTTGCAGTGTTTTTTTAATGTTACAAGTCATAAAAAGTAGAGGAAAAAAGAATGCCATTTCACTGCTGATCCTATCATTGCATGCAAAATATAACAGCCCCATGGCCTTAACATTCAACTGCATATCAAGCTAAAACAAAAGTGAAAATTCCAGTTAAAAAAAATTGTAAATGAAATATAGTTACTATTAGTCAGTAATGCCCTTTTGGGGAATTTCAGTGGTATTACCATTGCTAGTTGGGACACATGAAAATTTCTTCTATAGGGCTTTAAATTTTTTATGAGACACTACCAGTTCACACCACTCTTGTATTGGCAGAAACTGATTTAATAGATCTTTGCTTCTTACCATCAACACAGGCTGGCCTTGCTCTTGTTGTACCGGCAATCTGTCCTTTTTTACATGCACAGCGAGCTGTTTGTCGGGCTATAGTCCTTCGGGGCTGACTGCTATCTCTGTCCAAAGTAACAATCTCACATGTACCTGCAGCCAGTTGACCTGGAAAAAGAACCAGCAACAGGTACCAGAGTCACTGAATGCACTACAGGCAATCTATTACAGCTGAAGAGAGTCATGGCCCTATGTCACAGCAGACCCTCCACAACAAATGGGCAGCTAGCTGATGGATATAATAAAACCAAAATGACATACAATTTTTCTTTGTGGTGGACATACGAAAACCCTCCAAACTGGCTCTGTCAGAAAATGATTATTGTTCCATGAAAGCTAGAGAGCTGAGGTCACACAGGTTACTTTTACTTATGTCAGCTAAGTAAAGGAACAATCTGCTTTTACAGCAATGAAATTTAAACGGTGTGCTCTTCATGTACCTTCAGAAAAGAAATGATGAAGTATATGGAAAACAAAAGACTTCCCCACATGCCCATGAATATAATGAAGTCTGCTTTGCGTGTTGTTTTTGAAAGAAAAAGTCTTTCAAAGTACGCCCATGACCAGAATGTCAGTCCCTTGGCTCTTTCTTCATCTACACTGAATGGCAATTCATTCTCGACCTGAAGCGTACTTGAAGCAGGTGGTCTTTTTTTACTAAATTTACTACAAAATCATATTGCAAATGGCAGTAAAATGACACTGCCCCATTACCTCAGTAACGTTGTTTGCTTTTTATAGACTTCTCAAATACATGTAGCTTTTCCTAACTACTAAGGAAATCCACACCACCTAATTCTGAATTTGGACCATGTTATGAGAGGCAAAACAAATAGTTGCAAAAACTTCTGTTATGAAGAGTATTAGTCTGAAGCAATTATTATACATTTAAAATGTATAATAATCTGGTACAACCAATACTAGGCTACTAAGATACCAAAATATCACCTTTCACAAGCAAGAAAGCTTCATTATTGGATTTCAATGCATAGTAAGACTGAAAAAAAACCAGCTATCAATTTGCATTACATATAATTTCTGGATTTTATGATACAGTAGTAAATTTAGTTTCTATTGGATTTTGTCTTTGTAGGCAATCAATTATAAACCTTCAAATGAATATGTGCAGAAATGCAAGTGCAAAACACAAGCATACTATATTTTGTTTTCATTAAAAAATATGGTTGGAATAAATGCAATACTGTATTCATAAAAATGTTATGCAGTTTAAATAATATTTACAGTAACTGAAATATTGAGAAAGAATAGTAAGACAAAAAGAGGAAATTTTTAATTTAGATTAACATCAAAATTTAAAAAAAACCAAAACCAACAAAAAATCACCAAAATCCCTGAAATACGTATGAATGGCATTTAATTTAGGTCTAAAAGTGCAATGATTTTTTCTGTATACTGCATATTTTCCATTCAGAATGCAAATTTACCCAGTATTTTCTTCTCAGAACCAGCTTATGATGCTTCCTGTTGTGTGGACACTGTTCTGGAACTATTAGGATAGGAAAATATTGTAGGCTGTCAACAGCATTGTGACTGGCTCACTGCTAAGGCACCTAAATTTTATGTTGCTGTGACTCCTACACTGCAATGAACTACAGCATGGTAAAACTGAGGATCTCAAAGATTTATATGGAAAAAGGCACACTACAAATTCATGCAAATATATGACACATAAGTAATATAGATTAGGCATTTATAAATACAGATACAATAGTCACACTAGTGACCGTTATCATTATAGTGTTTAATGGCTGCTGATGATTAGACTTACGAGCTATGGTCAGTCCTGGGTTTCTACTCTTCCACCTACTCTGTTAATAAAAACATCTTAGGATAAGGATACTAAGAAGATTTTTACACTATTATAATGCTGCTTTTTTTCTTTGTTTCCCGTGAAATCTTGAATTAGAAAGCAAAGGTTTTGCAAGAAAATGGCACATGATTTTCCAAGTAAGGACAAGGGAAATGAAGCTACATTGAAGCATCTTGAACTGAAAAAAAAATTTTTAAAAAAACCTTTTTTTCCCCCTATCACTAGTATATTTCATTCTGGGTTGCAGGAGATGTACTGTTCCCAAGGAATACAACTGTCTTAGTAGATAACATAAAAAAGACATAATCAGAGGTGTATTTAGAACTTGACCCCTTAGGCATTTGAACGTCACTATTACTGTCCTGCATTGAAAACAGAAATCAAATGGGAACCAAAGAAAAAATGGAAGTATAAATATGATATGTGTAAGTGTTCCTAAGAGTATGGGTTGTCCTATTCTCCTCTATCTGTAAGTCTTTATCCTGTTGCTGCTTTCATTAAAAGATATGGTAAATCATATAATCTAGGTGAATCATCATATAGAAACCCATTTCAGAGGAAAGGAACCAGTTTTACCACACAGTGAAGTTGAATAAGGACTATACTCAGAGAAAAGATAATAAGGAAGCTTTATGTTAAGATAATTTGTGAAAGCAAAAGCTTTCCAGGGAATGCAAGTAGTGACTATCACTAAGAACGCCTATAGATAACCTTTTCTGCTTCTAGGTATGTCCAGTTTTAGTTCAGTATAGAATAATTTTGAGCCAGCGGGGCTATTTATGGTTTTTTAACGATTGTTTTCAGCTGTTTATTTTGTTTAGAGATGATAATTTCTTCCAGGAATAGTGACCCTATTTTTTAATGAACTTTGAAAACTGGGATACCTAAATGATAGCAATTCCTATACAAATATAACGTTGCAGTGCCTTTCAAGGAATTTTGCACAGCTATTAAAACTAGGAGAAAATTGGAAAGATTTTTAAAACATTTCATAGAACTATGTATTTTTTAAAAGATCATTTCTCTGTTGCCATTCTTGTTTCTACAGCAGAAGAAAACTAAAAGTTATTGTAGAGCTGGTCATTGTGTCACAGGATGCAAAGATGGCACATATACTGAGCACTGCAACATAGTGTACATCCTCTGCTACTTGGGTTTAGATGGCTGTAAACTAAGAAAACTAATACTTAAAGTTATGGAAGCCCATCTCCAGAGGGAGAGAGTCATCTTGTTGCAAAGCATGTCCTCCTTGTCTCTCATTAAGTAGAGGATAAGTCTATAGGAGTACCTTACTTAGATGACATGTATACTACTTTTGATTTTTAATAATTTAATCTAGACATGTAAGGTACAAAATGACGGAACAAAAGGAATATATTTCTTGTAAGTACTAAGTTTCAAGAATTGAGATACCTTTAGTTTTCAGGGAAGTTAACATAGTGACCTCTTTCAAAGATATTAATGAAAAAAGGCCATTCATCTATGAGCCTCTGAACACTCTCCACAGACTCCCCACTCCCTCACTCTCCTAAGCACAGAGAAAAAATCTCAAGGCTGCAGCAGGTGGAGTTTCACTAGAGCTTCTCCAGTTGAGAGATTAAGAGCCACAGTCTATGGAACAGTCATAAAGACTCTGTCTTTTCAGTAGATCATAATTATATACTTGTGGTACACAAAGCAATTCACCACCTTCCAACCTGAACAAGATAATTTTGGGTAAAAAAACCCTAAGCATCATCAGAGGACTCTGATCCATCCTAGCCTTGTCTGAAAGCTTTTCTTCCAAGAAGAAAAAAAAGTCAGTTTTTGTTATTTTAGGGACCAAACATAAAGATCATTTCAGAGTTACTATAATCCAGTTTTCCAAGTAAATGACTGGGTATTTCCTTGTTGTTGTTATTGATTTAATATTACTGTATAAATATTTCTGATTTTATAAATATTAATTTTATAAGTTTATTTTAGTAATTAAGACCTTACTAGAAGTTATTTAATTTTGTGTTGCCACCATCTAGTTACTAAACAGAGAGAAGGTTAAGGTTCTTTAATGCTCTTCTATAATGTTGTACTACATTCTTAAAATGCCAGTTGATTTATCCCCTCTCTCTCCCACCACAAGCACACATGCTTCTATATGGAATTCTTTCAGGAAAAAGGAAAACTACAGGATTCTACAGGAAAAACTACAGATGTAAAACTGTAAGCCAAACTAAACTAAACCAAAAAGCCCCACAATCTTTAAAATTCCAAATACAAGAAACAGGATTAGGCTTGTGCCTTCTAGCTTACACCCGTGGGCTTGTTCACAGTAATTGCTGCACTCAGTATCTATTTTGCTTTTTCTTCTGAATGAGGTAGCATTGTGATCAGTTTTGTAACTGCTCTCTGTGAGACCTTCATGGAAGTCTGTAAGAATTGGTGAGTTCAGGAGCATATATTCAGCAAATGGTGCAGGAAACACCTCACAGTAAAACTAGTACTAGTACTTTTATTCTTGAAAAAAAAATGTTTGTTATTGAAAATTTTAACAGTAAATGGCATTTTTTATGTGTAATAGCAAGAGCTCTCTGTCAATGATATGCCATTGCTGAAAGAATAAAGCTTTTGAAAGATCTGCATTGTCTGTCATAGGTAAGACCCTCAAATAGTAAATATTTTCATATTATATGGAGGGTACTGCAATAATATTTTTTTTATGTGGAGGGAAATATTTCTTCTCTCTAACAGAAAATAAAATCTGCCTCATCCATATTGATTATAGCAAGTGAATTATAGGTATTATGAATTTTTAATTTATGCATGCTGAAAAGCTGAAGACTTTCCCTCAAATTCATTTGAAGAAATAAAATCAGATTATGAACTCACAGTATCTGTGGGTACAATGAAAATAAAACTAGATATAAATATATATGGGTCTTTCCAGGGTTTTAGATTTCATGCTCATCCAGAAAATCTACTTCTGAATTGTACATGCAGGCTTATATTATAGTTTCAGTGAACAATTTTTCCATGCATCACCAATTTGATGCCTAGCAACACAAGCTCTTTTAGTTCAAAACGCATCAAGTTAGATGTTATTAAAATTCTTGGCTAGATTCAGATACTCTTTTGTCAGTGAACACAATGTGGGAGTTGTTTCAAAATCAGATCATAAGAATACATTCAGTATTTTTCTATTACAATATTGAAGTCTTTCTGACAACAGAGCCATGCCAACTCCTGAGCAAAGCTGAATATCAAGAATTCCTACTAAAATAAGGGGGAACTTAAGTACTTAGTATCACTGATGATTAATTTGAGTCACAAATAGAAAACATATTTCAATTTAAAAAAAAAAGAAGAGACATGTATTTAAGTGGAATTTGAAATTTTTTATGCTATATATCCTTCCTCAAAAAAAATGTCCTGAAAGAAGATCTCTTGCACTGAACTTCATCCAATTTCAGATAATCTTACTACCTTTTCTTTTTCAATTTTAGTTCAAAACAAGAGAGATTATAGCTAGGAATTGGTTTGCCCCAAAGAACCACACTTTTTAGCTACAATAGCAAAATTTGTCGAAATCCAGCTAGTATAAAATAAGAAAGAGCAACTCCCACAAAGCTTCTGAAAAAACATAATTCATCTAAAGTAACAGGCCAGAATTGGCTCAGTGTCTGTAACTCAGTATGGGGAAAACCTGTTCAAATGACTCAGCACAATTTCAGAATAATTATCAAATAAGAATATTGTTTCAATCTTAATTTCTGTGATACAAGGGCATTTCAATTTTTCAATAGCATATATTAATGGAAATACATTGTTTCCCTTTTCTTTTATTACAGTCCCAGACATTGAAAGCATTTGTTTCCAAGATGTTTCATATATCATTTGGGACTTTGTATCTTTCGATTGAAAGAAACATTGGGCTGTTTAAGTAACAGACTACACAAAGTATTTCTTCATGCCAGCAGTTAGACAACCTGTTTAACAATAATCTTTACCAGTTTTTCTTGAGGGTAAAGAAGACAAGACCAATGTTTTGATTTTTTTAAACAATAAGTAACTAATTTGGATAATCCTAATTTATGGGTGTAACCCACAGGTGCCAAGTGAACTTAAATCCAACAGACCAAATTTTTCAAAACTTTCCATAGATTTACTTTATTACAGGTTCAGAGCTATACTTGGCCGGCATCAGCCTCACCATCTTAAAATGAGTGACTCTGGGTTTTAGTGGTATAAAAGAAGAAAATTTGTCTCAAAAGATGAGTTTTTAGTGCTCACTTTATGAAGGAAAACTCACTGTAGAACCTAGTTAAGTAAAACTTACAAATAACAAGAGAAAAATACAATCAATGCCTTTTGCTTTTAAGAGTCAGTTTAAATATTTTCAGAGTTCCACGGCAAGAAAACAGTGCATTATGTTCCCTTAGTAATTGCTAATCTTATTGCAATTTTGAGACTACCACTTAGCCATCTCAAGCACATAAACAGCACAGACATTAGGAGGATAGGAAAATAGCTTTCAGCCCTTCCATTCTGAAATAAGCAGTAAATTTTAATTAAGATGGATCTTGCTCTTCTAAATAGTTGCACAGGAGAGAAAATAGAGTCTGTGGAGAGTCAAGATACATTGAGGACCCATTTTGAGATTTCTTTTTTTCCCAGATAAGACTAATGCCCTAACTTATTGCACCTGATACTGTTATTGTATGTCATTGCTTAATATTTTGCTGTCTAATTATGAATAGTTTCCCCTATATCTTACTATTAAAAAAATAACAGAAAGAAAAATAAATGTAGAACCTAAGTTCTGTAAAAAAAAACTTAAATATTTAAGTTTTGGAAAGCAATTCTCAAATAGAATTGGTAAAAAGGAGAATTCCTGACCAGAAAGGGCTTGAAAAATCAAGCCAAGGATGTATAAATTGAAGCACTGGAAGCAAGGCATTTATGTGTAGGAACCTAATTCTATATAAATTTTCCTATTTGGTACACTACTTAAAAAAATGACTCATACTGATGTCATGGTTTTAGGACATGGCAATGTCATTTCTCAAATTCCTATACAGTCTCAGGTCAAACCTGACATATTTGATATGCTACATTTTACAAAAAAAAAAAAAAAAAAGGAAATAAAACCATGGCTGAAATACAGTATTGAGAAAGAAATTTATATCAAGGCCCTGAGGGCTACAACAGGCCTCACTGTCCCTGCCTGGCACACCCTGCTCATGTCCCAGAACCCCATTCCAGCCCCCCAGGGCCATCAGTCCCTGCCTCAGTGATGCTGCAGCTGTGTCAGTTTTCAGCTCCCCACAGCCCTGCCCTTCCCAGACATGGGCCCCAGAGAGTGATGCTTGCCCATGGGCCCATGGCCTGGCCTAGCCTTGACCTGTTCCCAAGAAGGTGACTGGTGCCTGAGGTTCCCTGATGCCTCCCTGGCTGCCAGACCCTGCCCTTCCAGCAGGTCTTCTGGGGAGGATCTCACTGATTCCAGTATGGAGACTGGAAATCCATCAAGCTGCTGCACCAGGAGAGCAGTGACCTTTGCACCTCTCATTTCAGCAACAGAGATTGCTGTCTTTGAGAAATGTGTTTAAAGCATATTCACACAAAAACCAATCACATGAATCTCATTAACGCTGATTTCATGAATATTATAGGAATATCCACCCTCGCCTTGTAATTTCTGGAGTTTTGTATCAAGTTTCCATGTCTCTTTTTGGATAGCAACCTAAAAGAAAACCTTACAAATAAAGAAATAATAAAACCGATGCTACCAAAAATAAATAGAGGGCATTTGAGCCCTTTCTCTTCAAGTAAGTCCTGCCTCTGTGTAAGTCAGTGTGAATTGCAAATCTCAGCTACACAAAGCTCCGAGGAGGAGGACCTGCAGCTCCGAGGGCCTCCTGTTCACTCCTGCTCATGCAGGTTTAGTTAATTGCTTCTGGTGGTCTCTGTTGGTTACAAAAAGGACATAACTGAATTAATTTCGGATTAAACAAAGCTATACTTATTTGCATAAGTTGGGAAGTGGCTTGGCTGTCACTTTATTACTTCCTTGAAAATACTTAAAAGTGTTAAAAAAAAAAAAGAAAAAGAAGAAAAACATCCTTCCATGTCTTTACCAGCCTTTACATGTAAAATAAACCTAGTCTGTTTATAAAACAAACAGAATAGCCATAGGGGAAAAAATGTTATTGGAGGGATGCTGATATTTCTCTTGAGAAAGACAGGAATAAAAAGCACAGTTTTGTCTAAAAAGCTACTGACATTTGTTGGAGCCAGAAGCTGTATGTCAGGGAAGAACAAGTCTGTTGTGTTAGCAAAATATGTCACTGCAGGGAGCATGAAATCAGTTTGAAGGAACATGCAGATAAAGCCATATATCAGTAGATATAATGTAGCAGCACAGGTAAACAGTGTTTTTAAGTTTTTGAGTTTTCCTTTTTAAAATAAAACTATTTGTTATTTTACAGTGATTGCTATTCTAGAATGACTTGAAAACTATTTACATATGTAACACTGACTTTAAAAAGATATCATACAAGGATCGTTCCTACTGGTATCAAGATCTGCACTGCAAGATCCTGGGTTCAACAGCAGATTTGGGTCTAGCAGGGGTTGTGTGGGAAAGGAGAATCAATACACTGAAATTTTGTTTTGTTAGTTCCTGTCAATATATTTTAGCCTTTAAAGTGCAGAAATAATAACTCCAAACTTGTAAATACCATCCACCAGGAAGTAAGTTATATCCCATGCAAAAAAGAACTGTGTCATTACTTCTGCCTGTGGCAGGTTTGGAAACCTGGAGGCCAAAGTATGCAGCTGAAAACAACTGCTACCTAACAACATCCAGTCCTGTTAAGATGCCATATGCTAGCTCATAGATGTGAATGAATAGAAAATTCAAATTATGGAAGTTTTCTGTCATTTTTGTATGACAAAATTGACCACACTAAATTATTCACTGTACTTTTAGCAGATCTAAATAATTTATTTAAAATAAGCCTGTTTATTTTGACCACTGTCTGTAACACTATTTTTCCCTTTTTGCAAAAGCCTTTGACAAAAAACCAAACAAACCCATTTTCTTTCTAGTGATGACTGCAGTTGATTTTATGGTAATCTAGAATAGATGGTAGGTTTACTCTGAAATCACTAGGTAACAGAGAAAGTGTTCTGGTAGCTACTGCCATTCTTTTGACTATTTTTTCACTGAAAGAGTCCATAAACATTCTCCATACAAAATACAGTCTCTCAAGACTGTGTACTCTGTGGTACCGCACTTACAGAGAACATATAGGTACAACAGCTCACACATAACCACAGGGGAATATAAGCTTATCTTAGTAACACTGCAAAAATAAACACTGACAAACGGAGGCACTGAAGTAGCATGGTACCCATATCCGAGAAGGAAACAAATTTCAGCAATTTTTAACGTCTTACTATACCTGAGAAGAAATAATCTCACTGAATAATATATGACATTATTTAGAAGTATTAAGGATGACCCCATTATCAGGGTTTGATGCTGAGAATCTTGAGCAAAGGATCCTCAGGCCCAAAGTTTCAACAGGCAGTATTTCTACCTCTTGAAGTGCCTCTCTGCAGTGACTGTAAAGAAAGTTTATGGTGCATGATTTCAATTGACCTGGGTGCTAGCATGAATTCTCATATCAAATACATCATAAGGACCAGAACAGAATAGCATGTATCTGCTGGGTCTGCTGTTTCTCCTTGGTT
Organism: Eurystomus gularis; assembly: GCA_013400335.1. Lineage (NCBI taxonomy): Eukaryota > Metazoa > Chordata > Aves > Coraciiformes > Coraciidae > Eurystomus > Eurystomus gularis. Next base: position 37,091 of record VZZY01011445.1, read on the forward strand.
TGATCTCAAAGTATCATTACTGATCACCTAATAGTGTAATATTCCACAGCAGTACCTGCCTCTCTGTGGTCTCCATCCACTGCATGGAGGAACAAAGTCCCTTGTTTAGGTGCTATGCTGAGTACATGGCTAGAATTAGCACACAAGCCTCACTATTGCAAGTACATCAGTGGGGTTTTACAAAATTAGACTGTCTTAGAAGTTAAAAAATACAGATGTAGTATGCTAGATAGATATATCATTTCTGCTAGACTAATGCCAAACTTCATCATCACCTAGAGGAAGTGAACTTGACATGCTCCTTAACCATCGGATTTGAGTGGTGGCTTTCATTTTCAAGGTTTGTCTAGTTAAAGATTTGCTTTACGTAAGTGTGACAGAGAAGCGAGAGCATGCTGGCTATTATTCTCAGATGTTCTACAGACTTGGAGGAGTAATTTCCTATCTGGGCCAGCTTCACTGCTGCATTTTCCATTTTTATCCATTTTGCTCAAAATGACTTATGAAACAGGTGCATGCTGAAACGAAAAGTTTTCATGGATGAAATCCATGATTTTTATATCCTCATTTCTAGTACTCCAAGAAGATAACCATTTAGCGGATAAGATTCTCTTCTGCACAACTCAGAGGAGGGTGACAGGAAAAGAGGTTTTAAGTTGCTCACATACATCCAAGGCTGCCCCAAAGACAGGGCCATGAACGAGGATTACGGTCATCCCACCCACCTTTACAAATCAGTAAAAGGCTCAAGAGCAGAGAGATACACAATACCTCTTCCCATGTCCCATTTATCAGGAACAATGTTCTCCATTTACAGAACTAAGTGTTCAGTCATTGCATACTCACAACATTCATTCTTTCAACTCTACACCATATAGTGGGGCTTATGTTCAAAGAAGATACATGTCATGTATGTTCACACCAGATGTAGAATTAATCTCAAGATACTGAAAAGCTGAAAACATTTTAAGTGTATAAATCCATTCTGTGCTAGACTTAGCTGTAAAATAGACACAAACAAAACTATCAGCAGAAGTAAAACTTCAAGGTATATGTTTGCACCACAGAAAGCAATGTTAAAACGTCTTTACACTTATGACCTTTTAAAAAACTTTAAATTAACCTTTTTTTATTATTATTCTTCCCTCTATAACATGGTCCATCTTTTTATGTACTGCTTATCAGTTTTACTAGCTAATAAAATGTTAAATTATGCTATCAATTTCCCAATGAATGCCTAATAAATAATACTTCCTCAGATCAAGGTCCTTAATAAAAAAGGAATGAAAATGAGGCCTGTCACTGTTTTATTCAGCATTTTGATGAACAAAGTTTATTATTACTCATGGTATACCATCCTGAAGTATGCTTCTTAAGACACAGCATAGCCCGTAGTTAGCAGTTTTCTAAACACACCAAAGAAAGAGTACTTACATAAACACACAAATGTATGCATTGACATATACTTCATGGAAAGATGTGTTGTACTGTATGATCTGAAGCTGAAGATAATACGGAATGTATTGCTTCTTATATTGATCATAAGATATATGGAATTTGCCAAGATCCTTCGCAACAGCTATTCTACTAATACTACAAAGTGAATCAGTAAGTCTGCTCTTTATAACAACGTAGCCAATGGATGCAATATTTTTACTCTACAATATATAACTTCTAGTTCAACCCAGAGAAAAATTTCAAAGTAGAAATCACCTGTGAAGAAGAATTCCCATGGATTTCTAAGGGAATGCCATATTCAAAAAACCAGTCAGGTCCAAGTCTGGCATTGGCTATGCTTTGCATTGTTTGTTCTCATCTACTTGCTAGAACTTTAACACCACAATATTTGCCATAGTAAATATTTCAGTGTTCTGACTGTGTCTGGTGGATGGCACTAAATTATCCTCTCAAATTTCAGATTAAGGGCATAAAATCTCATCATAAACTATATTCCATCTTTCATCTGCTACGTCTTTAACAAGAAAAATTTAGAAGATATGAGATTTGATCATCTCCCTAGGTCACACTGAAGCAGCACTGACCAGAAGTTCTCTCATACAGAGGAGAACATGAAATCTGTCAAGTTAAAAAGCACTAAGGACAACTAAGTTCTGCTCCTCATCCAGGGGAAATGCTGAAGGAGAACCGTTAACATTATGGAGAAGCATTAACATTTTCTGACTTCCTTTTGGTGAAGATATATCTAAGTTGTTTAGGTCAGTGATACTGACACTGTGTTTCTGTGGTAATGGTATGTAAGCAGGAGAAAGTATAAAATTCATGGGCAGGAGAATGATCCCACAGGGATGAGTAAGAAAGCAGCAAAGAGAGATTTATTGAATGAATGTTTGCACTCACCAGATGTAATAAAACTTGAATGATATCAAGCAATTCATGTACATATATGAGATATACATGGTCACGTTGACCACTTATGGCCTGCCCTTCTTATTTTAATTTTCCCAATGGCAATATAAAAGCTTGAATGAAAACTGAGGCTAAGCTGATAGGAATCAGAACAGAAAAGCTGGCAATAAATATTTCATTAAAAAAGGGTTTCTGAAAGGCCATATAACCTTTTGTCTAAATGTTTCAAATCCAAAATGTATTAGGTTCAAAGAAAATAAAGTTATTTTAATTAGTTATAGGTAATCTGAATTCATACAGCAACTGTTAAACAGACAGTCATTATGACACTAAGATAAATCCAATTGTTCAGACCAAAGATTGAGTAATTTATCTCTAGAGAAAACAGGCCAACATAGGTGTGTATTACCTACAGGGTAACTGAGAGTAGTGAACTGAATGATTATGCACAGCTGTAACTGCACACTGCCTTGTTTGTGTGTATGCCGATGCACACATACATGTGTATTTTTGTCTCATACTGAAAAGGATAACAGCAGAGGGAGACAGCAATTTTGCAATGAAGAAGAGAACATCAGTTAACCTCACTGCAAGAGAAACATAAGCTTGGCTACATACAGAAAGCAGTGACTGTGTTATTAAGAGGAAGGAATGTATTAAATAACACTTACATGATCTTGGTTTAAAACAGGAATGGCAATCAAAAGACTAGGATTCAGTTTCTGATGTTGCCATATATCTTCTGTAATGGCTAACCATTTTCCTCCTGTTGATAGGAGGCTACAGCACTATTTTCAATGAAACCACACCACCATTAAACTCACAGTAGCCCAGAGCTGAAGCCATGAGAATTGTAGTATTAAACAAAATTCAGTTCTTCTAATCTGCTGAAACCTAATGAATTAAGAAACCACACTCCTTTTCTTGTCTTAAGCGAAGACAGTTGTACATCTTTTGTACAACGTGAATCTTTGCACAATGACTAATCCCACTCCCAATAAAATCAATGGAACTTTTACCATTAACTTCACAGACAGCAAATTCAACAGACTAATGAGAAAGTCTCCACACTCCCAGCACCAGCCCTCTAGCAAATTTGTGTTGCATCTTAAATAACTGTGATTCTGACCAAGGACATTTGTCAAATGAATTCTTATCCAAGTGAAAGCTCTATTTTAAGAACCATTCACTTTGTATGACTTTGTATGTACCACAAGTCATGGCGGCAGCTCTGAACAAAGGTGCTCTGGGATCAGAAAGCAGATATAGATGCAAAGCTATAGGCACACTCGTTCAGCAATTTATTTGGCTATGCACTGTATGACAACTCTATGGTATCTCCATCCTTTTTGGACTAGAGGACCTCGAGGCACCCCTTCCAACCTAAATAATTCTATGATTAAATGATTCAAATAATGTACCAGTATACACTAGTGTACACTGTGTGTATACACTAGTACACACTGTATCTATAATCCCATATACATAGCTGTTTGCTATGGCTGTTGGTGCTTTAAAATATGTGATTTTGATTCACCCCTTCTATTCTAGCAATTTCAAGCAGACAATTTTTCTTTTCTACTGCTTCTCAATTTCATATATTAATATCACTTTGCCATAACAGAACTGCCCAGCTGATAGGAGATAAGCTTATTCCAATATCATTCCATTTAATACCCAAATTCTGATATCTTCAATCAAACTAAGCTGGTCACTGCTGGAAAAGCAAATTTGGTAAAAGGTTCAAAGACCTCAGTAAGAGTAAAGTGTATACTATTTCTGACTATGCAGAGCTCCTTAGGGGAATGTAATACTATATTATAGAATTAGTGTTTATATATATAGTATCTGTATGCATAATATAAATAGTGTATATTTAAAAATTCTTAGGGTATATTCCATACTCAAAAACTTCAGAGATGATAGAATATTGCTCGATGACATAACTGAAACCCGCAGTAGTATTCAACCAGAAAATGCAAGTGAAATTATTGCCTAAATAGCAAGTATAGGTATATATCTATAGCTGTGTGTGTATATATATACATATGCATATATATGTTTGTGTTTATGCATGTTTTATGGATGGATTATAGATGACATTTACTAGGAAAGAAGAGTAAATTATGGATTAAATATGTAGATTGTGAAAGGATGTTCTGATGTACACATATTGCATCAAGTTGACATGTATGCATGGCTCATATAAACCTTGTGCACAAATATGTATCTATTGCCACTAACTCACATTTTCCTATTGAGAACAGCAATACTGTTTCCCATGCAGTGTGCCCAGCTGTAAATGGTTGTACAAATACTAAGTAGGCTTCCCTACTTCCCAGGCTTTTCAACTGCAAGGAAGAGGAAATTTGGCTCCATTCTCAACAATGAATATTTAATGGTTCCCTGTTCCACTTACATCTGACAGTCCTTCCTACCAATTATTCTTTTCACCAGCCCTAGCAGTAAAGACAAGAATAAAAGATCAAGACTGGGCTGGTTGCTTAACCCTACACATAAACCTCTTCACAGTCAGGCAAATGATATAAAGTCAGAACACTTTTTGTTCTCTTTTTCAATATGATTACATAACTGATATGTTGCATCCTTTCCTACGCAGTGAGAGTTTCATAGCGATTACTGAGATTGTATATACAATCTTATACACATAAATGTGTGCCCATATGTACAAACACACACAGACGCGTATCAAATCCTGTCATATCCTGGGATAAGAAATGTCTCAAGGTTTTTTGCGTTCCTCTTATTAGAAAAAATCATTGATGGTAGTTACTCTGTAATCCGTGCACAACTGAAAAAAAAGAAAAAAAGAAAAAAACAACCAGTAAAAAAGAGAAAAATCTCACGATATCCAGGCAACCAATCCTTTCCACATTGTAACAGCTCTCTTGAGTGAAGAGACTTTCTTGGAGTTGGTGAAAAATTAGCATCTTTGCCAAAGTCCCTTGGTGACAAAGGACATAGATAGATTTTGATATTTCAGCCCTAAACACAAAGAAAAACCAGCAAAACATAAAATAAAATAAATCTATTTAATAATCTTACTATTTTTTACCTTCTATTTTTCCAGTGATGGAACTATATCCAGTGGCAATGTAAACATTTTATTTTGCACAATATAAGAATCACAATAGAGGAGTGTAATTAGTGCTGGAAAGACACTCTCAAGGAAGCACTTTGATTTCAAAAGACTGTTGGAGTGATTGTCACCCCTGCTGTGCTTGGATTCTCTCTTGATGTGCATAAAGTGTGAATGCAGAACGCATTATTATGAAACTCACTCGTCCTTGCATTTGTGTGCTCATTGCTTTTGCCATCTT
>VZZY01011446.1:264-15527 GCA_013400335.1 Eurystomus gularis
ACCACAGAAAAGTATTCTTTATGCTGTCCCAAACAACAGGTCAGTAACAGATCCCATGCTATTCCCATTGCAGACTATCTCTAAAACCTCAAGGAGAGATGACAATTAGTTCCAAATACATGTAGTCCAGCTTTCCATCAGGGAAAAGTTCCCTTTTATGTTGTACAAGGTTAAAAACTTCCCATGTATTTGCATAGATCTGTATACATTTCTTTATCAAGTGAGTGCTTTGCAAAACCTGTAATGACTTGCTTCAGTTATCAAATATGAAACTATGAATGATGTTACAGTATTGCTAACTTTGAAACGATTCAACAATTAATATTTTCTGCTTGTTTTACCTTTTTTAATTTTAACAATAGATCTTTAATGTAACTACCTAAAACTAAATAGAATGGCCACAATTAAAGCTTTTTGTTTACACATTGGGACGCCTGAACTGGCAAGGCTATTAAACTGCTTCAGTTTAGGATACAAGATCCCAGTGGGTGACATTTTATAAAATCACTGGCTAAAGTTTCTTATTAAAAAAAAAAAAAAAGGAAAAAAAAGTATGAAAAAGAAAAAAAGACTAAACTTCCCATAACAGTACTTTGAAAACAAATGAAAATAGTACCATCTGAATTTTGATGAATGGTATTCATTGTTGTCAATGAACTCATTGTTCCACATTTTCCATGCTGCCTTCCAGGAGAAAAGGCTATCCCTCAACATAAAACCCAAACGAAGTGTAGTCATGTAAAAAATGTTTACTATCTATAAATAGTTCTTAAGAATATCACAGTACAAACAGTTCCTGCATTTATCAAAAGTATTAAATTTACCTTTGTTGTGATCCATGTGAATAATACAAATATGTATTAGTACCAAACACTCAAGCAATGGTGGCTGAGAAGTACAGCATTTTCATGCATCTGAACTGAAAGGAGGAAAAGAAAATGACTACTCCCTCTTTCCAAAAAGTGCCCCATCTGCACTTCTAATTTTGTACAGGTTATTCAAAGGTAAACATCACCTTAATTGGCAATGCTTTGTTGGAGTGCAGCTTTTCTGACATATGGGACGTACATGAAAATATAGTAACTCTTCAATGTTACACAGTCAATTATAAATACATCTCAGATATGAATTAGAAATGTCAAGATCAGGGAATCATTGTATCACATGGTTATTTTCAACAAGGTAGAATAACCACTGTCTGTTCCCTTATGAGGACAGAGAAGGTCTCTCTTTTGAACTTGATAAATGTGAGAACTGAGATACAGTAGCTCACCTTTCAGAAAAACTGAATAAAAGTTACTTGGAGTAATAATATTGTTAGTTTAGTTGGCACCCTTCAGCACAGCAAAAAACCGTGAAGGGCAGGATTTGTGAAATGTGCTGATGAGAGCAATAGCTGATAAACCTTGGGTAGAAATGAGGAAGAAAAACACAGAGTGCAAGTTCTTGCTAAAATTCCAAAATAACATATATCTGAAGAGACAGGTTTGCTTTGAGCATTTTCTTCAACCATTGCAAAACAAACAAACAAACAAAAACCCAAAAAAGCCCCAACTAATTTTAGAGTTTTCTCTGTACCATACCTATATATGTCAATATATCTATGTGAAACTTGTCTCGCAGAGAATCTGAATATAAATTTAGAATTCTCAGGATGCAGCACATTGGTATGACCTCAGGCAAAGGAGGACACAGCAGAGGTGATCATAAAAACAGCTCAGGTCTCATAAAAATAAGATCTTTATTTATTCCAGTAAAAACCATGTTACAAACAGCCTGTATGACCAGGCACGTTAATCATCAGGACCAGAGCAGAACACTTAAGTGCCATGCCAATCTACAAAAAAGTTCCGCCACAATTTCCAACGAAAAATATTTGGAGCCTAAATATTGGTCTAGACAGAGGGGGTTTTTATACAATTTTACATAGCCACTGCAGTTATTACTTTAACTTTTATAGTGAGAGCAATATATTGGTATAAACACTGACAAGACCACTTACAGGGGTAAAAAATTTTCTAAGGTCAGGGACACTATAAGAGTATTTTGTGCTGGAATATGACAAGTAAAATGCTTCTCTTGAGAAGGTAACTTAAGTCAGCAAAACTGTACACCACCAGTATACTTTACTTCAGCACACCTTTCCTCTTCCTATGATAAATAAGTTATCTTGAGAGCCTGGCTGCACTTAAAGGATTTGGTGATAAGAGCTACATTGATAGAATTACACCAGCCACTCTTTTGTAGTACAGAAATAGATCACTCTGATGAAATAGTTTTCTTTACAGGTACAGCTTAAGCCAGCTCCTTGAACAAAATAACACATACTATCAAAACCATTTTTTTTTTAACTTTTGAACTAACACTTCTGCCTTCATTACTGTTTTGCTTAAGGGTGTTACATCTAGAGTGACCATAAACACAGCATCTTTGAATGTATACTACTGCTGGAAAAGCCTAATGTTCTTGGCTTAACTGCTTTTTCGCATGCTTTTAGGTGCTTTTACTCCTACAGTTGTGTCAACCACAGTGTGCACTGTGGGGTTTTTGGCTAATATATCTATGCCATTAAATCCTGTAAAGCAAATCTGGCCTCAGACCTGTGTGACTTTTTCCCTTTCCTTATGGGATTGAACTAACATATGCCCATTTACAATGGGTGACTGTTTAAATCAGATTGTACCAATATAGATTTTACTGTGTACTACTAATCTTAATGTCCCACCTGCAGGGCAGAACTGCACTGATTTAACTTAAATTGGATTTCAATCTGGCATAAAGCTTTAGCACACAACTGTAGTCCCAGGAATCAGCTGCTCTGATGTTCTTACATATAATCTTACTCTACAGCATCCTCTGTACATGTCAAGAAGCTTACCCTCGTTATGAAGGGTAACTCTTATCAAATACCTCCCATTTATCATGAGGAAATGGAGCATGCACAATGCACAGTTATCATGAAGTTGCTGATGCCTGGTAACTTATTGCCACCTGGTCACTTGCTAATATGTCATAGCTGATAGTTATACTGTGATAGATACCTGCATAGACATTAAAAAAGAGTGTATCGAAATACTTCACATAAGCAGGGTAAATTATCCAAAGTTTTATGTTGCCACTACCAATACAATTTAGCAGCAGTCTGTACAGTTTAATCCTAGCTCTGTGTCTCCATGGTACACTGAATTTTCCTCAGTAGCTGCACTGTGGACATATCCTTTAAACTTCAAGCATATAAATGCATTAATTTTTGACAAGTGATGACATCCTCACCCTGAAAAGCTTCGAACTCTTTAGTCATCCAGCAGTTTGTCAAAGAAGTAAGCATCCACATTGCCCCAAATGAGGGTTAATATGCTATTTTTTGTTTATTTTGCATGAAGTTCCTATGGACTGATTTGGTTTATGCCTTGACCTCTATGTCTATGTTCATATGTCCATGGCTCTGTATCAGTAAAAGTGCAATTTCATTTATAAATCTGGTTCCAGCTGACCTACAAAATACACTGTCAAAATGAAAACAGTGTCCACAGAAAGATTTTCACTTATTTAGCAAGGTCATTTTAATTCATCTTTTTGAGTTAAACCTATTTAGCTTTTCTGTGTGGCCAAGGCTAGAGGAGGAAATGCAGGTGGTAGAAAGAATTTTTTTCCTTTTTTTATTACTGTGTTCTCTTTTTTAAAAGATAAGTGGGAAGAAGGAATTTGCATTTTTAGTTAAAGCAACAAAAGTGAATTTACATTTTACCAAGAACTGCAGGTTTTTTTTCTCAACACCTAATAAAATATTGATATTAAAATAAACAATGAAGGCACTGAACAAACAAAAATTTTAATTAGTGCTGCTAAATGATGAGTTCAATTTTCTTTTCATATTTAAAACCCTTTCAGATGCTGCCCACTGCTCATTTTGGATTCAGGAAAATTTAGGTTTTTAGCTACTGCATCTGAAAGAGAGACATAGCTTAAACAACTGGAAATGAAAAATAAATAAATTAGCTCTCTGCTAGCATAAGCTAGAGCTTCAAAGGTCACATCTTAGCTGCAAAGAGTGACTAGAAAGAATATCAGCATGGAAAAGAAGGCTTAATGGGAGGATGAGCAATAGGCAGGTGTGGCTCTGGGAAAGACTCAGGAAGCTTTAAGGAAAGAAGAAGAAAATAGCTTCTTGTTCTCCTTTTCTTCTTCTGTAATGAAGTACTGGTCTTGACTGAAGAAAGCTGTTTTTGCTTGGAATTCTGGTATTTATTTAATAATGACAAAGTGACTAAATGAAGCCTTTCTGCTCCAGTTTTTGGAGACTGACTTATACCAACCGTTTCACCATAATTCTTTGGCTTGTGCTAAAACAGGAATCTCATACTTCCTTTCTCATTGCTAAATGGGCCCAGACATGGTTTACTTCCAAGAGCAAACAGCAGTGTACAGTCAACACAGCAAACCAAAGGATCTTGATTTAATCAAGCTTCTTGACTTTGCACTACTGATTTCTCATTTCCAGATCAGTAAGAGCAAAGGGACTGCTCTCCTCCAGAAGAAAATGAATACAACAGATGATAGATGGTGAATGAATTCACAGAAGATAACCGGGAGCCCAAAGCAGAAGTAGAGCAGGTTTAAATAATGGAGTGTGCAGCAGCTTCTGCTGGGATTTCAAAAGAACACTTGCGACATACATGGAAGCACTTCACTTTAAATTAATAAATACCATTATAAAAATAATGGCATTTGCATCAATAAATAAGTGAATAACATATTTTAAAGGCATATTATATGGATTTAATATCCCTTTTGAGTGTGGACTGTACACTTCATGCAATTCACTTACTGTACATGTGCAAGAACAAAGACAGAGTCATCATTCATGTTAGTGGTGATCCTCTTTAGAAAATTATTCAAGATTATAATATACCTAATATTACTGAAATGTCTACATACAAATTTTCAAACCCTAGCAATTTATGTACCTAAATTTTTCCTTGCCCAAACTGGCACACATCAAGAAATTGATTCTAAAGGGCCTATGCTCAGAACTTCACAAAGACTGGACTCTTAGGGATACTTAAAACTGGGCATGCGGAAGACATCAGAGTTATTATTCAGGTGATGTTTTTACAGCTGCTGTCAATAGTTTTGACATTTTCAATGTGTTTGGGATAAACAGTTTTTTGAACATTCACTGGACTTTCCGCTTATATTGACCTGTGTCACCCATTGCGGCCTTCTTTTATTGTCTGTACCCTGTGTTCTTAAGAATACTTGTCAACATGCTTAAGATAAACTAAATAACATGGAGAGTGTTGCCTTTCTTTTCTATTGTAAATCCTGCATGTTTAGTAGTGATTTACTCATCCAATTAAAAATACACTAACTACAAAGCCTACTGTTTGTGAGGACATTTATAAGTGTAAATATTTTCTCCAGTAAGACTGACACATGACCCCATTACAGGAAATAATTTCTTTCTCTCTCACTGACTGCTAGATGTTGATACAAATATTTCTGAAAATTTACAGATAAACCCCTTGCTTTCCCTGTAATGATATATTCATCTAAAAGCAACATCTGGTAATCTCCAATCTTGATTAAATTTTGATAGTGCACAGGCTACCAAGTTGGACAGGCAAGCGTGAAAGGATCATGTTACACACAGCTTCAAAAATATCCCCAAAAGCTGAGGAGTAGAAAGATTAAAAATAAAGAAGAAAAATCAAAGATGAGAAGAGTACTGGAGACAAAAAAGCAGTAACAGAAGGGGAGGCTAAAATGAAAAAAACCTCTTTGATCCCTGTAAAAATTAGCTTCAAATAAAAGGCATATTCATGTTTGGTGATTATATTCAATGTGAAAGATCTTTAGGTTTTGCCTTTCCAGTGCCTCTTTTTATTTTAACTTTCACTTTCCTTTTTTCTGTAACATTTTCTGCATACAGTTCTTGTAACTTATGTCCTTGATCACTGCACACAAGGTCAACCATTATCACAGCATCCTCCCAAATCCTCCCACTCTGTACTTCATCAAATGCTGAGATCATTGAATAAACAGGACATACCATCTGAACATCTTTGCCCAACAGGGCATTATGCAAAGAGCTCTCTGTACATTAAGCTCTACAGAGCTCTGAACTCCAGCAATATGCTGAGAGTACAGGTTTTTTTGTATTCAAATTTTCTGTGGACATAGTGTTAGTCAAACTCTGAAGAAAGGCCAGGTAGGAGCTTCATGAGGAAGAATTTTATAAATTTGAGAAGTAATTTAAGAAGTTACTCATAAACAGACTGGTAGTCAATAAAAAAAAAAGAAACACAAAGCACAAAAGGTTTGGTTTTTCTTTTTGTTGCTGTTTTTTTAATCTGAATTGATGTTGTGGAATAAAGATCTCTCCATTGTGTATCATCTTAGTGTAAAGTTAAAGAGGTCTCACTGAATGGCGATAGGCCTAGCAGAATATGGCACCTCAACTGAAGCAAGACTATCAGGAACCAAGGGCACATGTGATCATTCATGTTATTCTTAATGTGCTTAAACTGAGGAGCAGGAAACTGAGTTCAACTCCTAGAGCTTTATGTATGTATGTATGTATGGTGCCTGACCTCTCCTTGTCTCTTCAGATGCTAGTACAACCTCAGAATTGAAGGAAAATTGCATATTTCTGGGTTTGCTACAACAGTTGTGCAGAAAATCACTTCCTACATGCTATTCCCTAAAAACCTCACAAGAGAGCTGGCTGGGGGAAAGTATTCCCCTGAGCAGTATAAAAGCATATGCCTTGAATACTTATTTCAGGGAAGGCAAAATGCACTAAGAATGTGATAGCGCAAGTCAGGCATGACTAGCTAGATCTCTTGGATACTGAAGAGGGAAAAAAGGATCTATAGAAATTATTTGATTATTAGCTAATTGCTGTTATTTGTTGAGATCTTTAACATGCAGGGCCCTGCCTTGGGCAGATCTCCATAAATTAATTACTTTTATTAAAGCTGATAATCCACCTGTTAAAATCTCTAACAGTTGGAAGAGAAGGGGGACCATTCATTGCTCCAGCCAAGGAAAGGGCCACGGCAGGGTTGCTGTGGTCAGGAAATGCTGCTGACCTGGTAGAGTGAGAGAGCTTTGAGTTTCAGCTGACAAAGCAGAGCTAAGATTCCTGCCACACAGTTTTCCAATTCCCCTCACAAAAAGACTGTAACAAGGCTTAGCAGAATAAAAACAACATCTCATGCTGTAGTGAGATAGCACTTCTCCCGATCTCTTCCAAAGTCTGATCTTGAAAGACAGTGGACCCAAATAACTCCCCCAAGTGTCAAGAGAGCAGTGGTTCTTGAGGACTTCTGAAAAAGCCTATACTTGGCCAGTCAATGCTCTACATACCCCAGTTATCAGGGGAAAGAATGAAGCTTTTGCCATCTTGAGGAATGCACTTCGACATTTACAGATTAATATGTGCTGCATGGATTATATTATGTCTTCTGCAAAGATAAGCATGTCTAAGTGGCATTAGACCCAGGAAAATGCACAAGGACAGATGATACAATTCCTTGCCCCAAATACAAGTCATCAATACTCTCTTTTCGTTTAAAACTGTGTAAGCACTTGTATATAATCCATACAAAGGCTCTGCAACAGATAGAAGACGAAATCATTGTCTACACCTGAAGTGATTTCTTGTTACAGCTGTGTTGCTATAACAGATGAAAATACACCTTCTGTGTCAGCGGCGCATGATAAACAGGGCTACAAAATTTATTTCTGAAATATTGTTAAATTGTATTTGAAGTATGGACTGGAACTTGCAGCAGTAGATGGTTAGTTCCCACTATGGGCTGGTCTCCCCAGGGTACTCACCTACGAAGCAATACACATGCAATAAAGAAAAGAGATTCTAGTGAAGTGTGTTTAAACATCAGGTAATGTATTTCTAAGCCTTGCAGATGAAACCTGTGGAAATTTATTAAAAATTATTCTGGATTCTTTATCAGTTAGTAAATAATCACTAATTTATGAGGACATTGCTGGCTGATTTGAAGACCTTTTCTTGTTCTCAGAAATACCCTTTGACATTAACACGAATTTTGGGTATGTACCAGTGGAGGATGGGGTCCATAATACTCAAGCATAATTGAAATATTAAAAGGTTATTCCAGATATGTAGCGCTCTTGACTGCAAAATTCTATAACCAGAAGTACTTGGAAAGCATTTTGATTGTAGTAAATTTACTACTTGCAGCAAGTGATTTATTTCATGCCGTAATGCGCTAAAAGGTCAGTAGCCTAAATTTGTCTCAACACTTTTCAACAGGTTATGGCTTCTACAATGTGTTCATACATCAGCTACCTTTGGATGCTAATGTTCATCTAATCCCCAAATTCTTCAAATTAATGGGAGTTCCTTCAGATCTGAACTTTGCCTTTTTTTTCTCCTGTTTCAATCTGCACATAAAACCACCTTGCAGCAAGATGTTATATTCTCATTTTTTGCCTTGTTTTGAGCTGTTACTAACAGCTTTTAATTTGGAAAGACTACCTCTGAGTTTACTGCGCCTGACTGGTTTCAGCTCAATTGTTTCCCTAGCCAACAGAGCATTTCATTTCTCATGAAGGTCACCGCAAGCTGCTGAGGCATAGAAACACACCAGCTTTTCATTCATGCTGCAATTTAATGTTGCAATACCATTAAGATAAATGGAAGTAGGCATGCGCGTATGACTTTTTCTATCAACGATTACCAAATTTATTATAATACAAAATAAATTAGGCCATCAGTGAATGAGCAACTGGTAATAACCTACCCTTTTCGACTTCAACGCTTTCTTCAAGTCACTAGAAATTAATCCTTTCATTACAGTGGTTTGACTGCATGCTGATAATTATTTGTATAAATTACACCATCATGTCATCTGCATGTAGAGGTGGTTCTTCCAACTGTAGCACAACTCGATGCAATAAGTTGGTGACGCAGTGAGCTGCACAGATCCAAACTATCCCATAAAACAAACACAGTGGCCATCTGTTGGAGGAGGGCAGTCATTAACTGTTTTAAAGGCCTGGACATGATCCAGTATTGTTCATTCTGCCACCAAAATGAAATGACCATTCTAATAAAAAATACGCCTTTTAAAACTGGGTCATCATGTGTCTCCAATGCCCGTGTTGTTTGGAATCAATACATACAGTGCTGACTCATACTGCTAAAAGGTAAACTAGTCTGTTTTCAAGCTGAACTATTTTCAAGTTTGTGTGCTCTTGAGGTTTCAGAATTCCTTTAATCTAAGAAATGGCTTAAAATTTTGTTAAGTCTCAAACTCAAAGTAAAACTATGACAATAGAGGGTCTGCCAACATAGACTTAGTTTCTTGACAGCTCTACTCAATATTTCATAGAAGTAGTAAAAAACAGGGCTCAATAATGACCTGAAGAATGAAGAATCTATAAGAATCCAAAATAATATTCATAATATAAAACCCACTTAGTTAAGACAAAAATAATGGAGTCTGCACAATAGTTCCTCTAGTTTATTTAAAATTGTTATCCTATTTTATTTAAAAGATGGAAGTAATTTTTTTACTTGACCTTTCATCTTTCCAGTTGGATATGATATTTAAAGTTGGATTTTTGAGTGCACTTGGAGAGTTTAAGGGAGTTCTTAGATCTCTTGTTGCAGTGGTGGGAAACCCATTAACTAGATTTGAGAATAACATAATGTAGGTACAACACTGCAGATTTCCTCAGAAAAGCCTGCCAAAAGGCATAAAATGGGTCCATCAACACCTTTGCTGTTTTACATGTGTTACCTTGGAAAGTGTTGCAAATTACGCCTAGGTCTAGGATAGTCTTGTCACACAGATAAATACTTACTACAATCAAAACCAATTAAGTTTATTTTATTCATGGTTTCAGTCTAAACTAAGTGCAAATCTCATGCAGTGAGGAACTAGCACATTGCATGCAGTCCAAAATAGAAAACCTTGGCTGATAATTACTGATACAAGGTAAAGAAGAATGACTTGTTTCACGTAAACAGTTTCTTATATTCATTCCTTACGTAAAACTCCAGCTAATTAAATGTTAGATAAATATTAGAATAAGTAAGTATTGTTTGCATTTTAATTTCAAACACAGAAACCTGGAGCAAGCTTCTGTGTCTGAACACTGGTACTAATGTATTTATAAAGTAAATATTTAAGAAAAAAATTAGCCTTTATGGGGTTTTGATCTATGAAAGCAACTATATTACAGATGCTTTACTTGCTATAAAGAGCTAATTAAATAGTTCACCAATGGAACTGGTCCAGTACCTAACAAACAGTAAGGTCACCTTTCCTAACTGACTGAAGTTCTGAAATGGAAAAAGAGGCCAAATGGTATATAATCACTTTGGGTCAAATAATTTTCAAAGCATGAAGAAAACTTGCTCAAGTACACCAAGCCCAGAAGCACAACGCCAGATCATTCTTTTCGCTTTTTACACGGAGGATTTACTTTTTGGTTAAAGATACTGGGGGAATGGTGAGTTTTCTCTCTTGAAGTGAGCTAGGCCTGAAGTCCCTGAACTTGCAGAAGAGCGCAATGGTTTCTGATCCTCCAAGAGCGAAGCTTCTTGGCCACCGGCTCTGAAATCCTATTCTAAATATGAAAGTTATACAAAGAGAGATTTTGAAGTCATGTTGCCTCAGGCACATAGATCTTCTGTAGAGTTGAGCTGCAGGTATGTATTGGAGAAGAAATTACCGGAACAGCACTGTTTTACCTAACTTACATGGTTAGGATGCACACAGTGGATGTGCAGCTAAAGTATCTGTAGGTTTTTTTGACTCACTGTTAGGCTCACTCTGGTGTTCCTACTCCATACTTCATACAACTATTTGTACTGGAGCAGTGCCTGAAAAATATGTCATTATAGTTTTGTATAAGCTTTTTTGCTTTTATTTTGGGTAACTTTAATTGCTGTGCAAATATGAAATAAATCCAAAACATGGAGCAACCATGCTTTTCTTTCAACAACTTCACTATTGTATGAAAAGGGATGAAAAGAGGGCAATAGACATTGATCTCACCAGCTATTTTACTTCTGTGTGCGCAATGGCTGGAAGGGGAAATCATTCAGTGATACATTCGTATCTTTTCAGAAAATAAGTGAGCCAATTGTAAGTAATCTCACAGTGGGCACCTTAATGTCAGTGTGGACATTTGATTGCCATCATATAGAAGAAGAGCAATTACGGTAGCCAGAACAAACTCATCACCAATATGCTTCTAAACACAGTTTAATCAGTGTCTGATCTGTGCTGCTAAGATACTTCAGACCCACTCCTTCTATAATCTTCTCTCTCAAAAGAGAGCAGTACAAATGAGTATCTGATTCACTGGGCTTCCTGTTCTAACAGGACAAGGGGTAATAGTTTTAAACTAAAGAAGGTTAGATTTAGACTAGATATAAGGAATAAAATTGTTTACAATGAGGGTGGTGAAACACTGGCACAGGTTGCCCAGAAAGGTGGTAGATGCGCCATCCTTGGAAATGTTCAGGTTGGACAGGGTTCTGAGGAACCTGAGCTACGAGTTAAAGATGTCCCTGCTCACTGCAGGGGAGTTGGACTAGATGACCTTTAAAGGTCTCTTCGAACCCAAAGCATTCTATGATTCTGTGATTCTGTGATTCTAATAAAGTGATTGCCTAAGGTGGTGACTCAGATTAGAAACCTAACTCAGAGCAGCTGTTGGAAGATTGTTCTCCCTCTTTCACTGACTGTAGACCAGCTTGCTGGTGGCTGAAATTAGCCTTTGTTTAATACTTCATGAAATGACTGGCTGCATGTGAGACTAGTTCTTCTCACACATATTTTGGACGTGTCACGATTACTAAGTGCCTACCAAAGGAGACAGAACTAGTCCACAACTCAGCCATGAAGCTTACTTGGAGGAAAAGTTACCTGATGAGCTCTGTAGACCCACCTAAATTACCTGTTTCTCCTTGCTGCTTTTTCAACTTTGGCCAAACATTCTGCTCCTGCTGCAGAGCCAACAGCACAATTCATAGAACTGCTTCCTAATCCCCTGCCAATAAAATCAGCCTAGTTCACACTAGCATTTTAAGTTGTTTAAATAGCTTGTTTCACTCTGCCCTTGAAGCTCGTGAGAGACTTCACAGGCACACACTGCTTGGCAGGGCAGTGACAAACATGAAACAGAAAATGCTACAAACTTTTCACCCATGTACCAGGAAGAACCTGGCTGACGTCGCATTTCCCTCTGGCCTAGAGGTTCCAAAGCTGCAGAGATAACAGAAAAAGAAAGAAAACAAAAAATTTTTCCTGTTGATTTGGAAATTCCCAAGCTCCTAGCTGAATTTTTAACTCATACTACCTTATATTCACCATATTCTTGCTCAGCAAGAAGCAAGAAAAATCAGAAAACTCTCTCCTCTAGTGATTTGTTCTCATTAAAGTTCAGTCTCCTGGCTAATTGAAGAGCCCCAGGTGCCAGACAGAACCTTGTTTGCAATAACTTATCTTGTTTTGGTCAGTTCCTCAGCTCTTCTAGCCAACAGCAACACAGCAGATACTTCTTTTCACTGCTGTTTTACAGTATAACAAAATTAGAGGTAATTAGACCTTCCAGTTGAATCAGTGTAAGTGGCATGGCATATCTCTAGTTCCTGCCATTTTTATCGCCTAAAGAAATCTTCAATATGTGCAGGAACTTGTTCCTCTCTCTTTGGACCCTGGTTTGTAACAGTAATAGTTTAAATTATACTATTTGACCTAAATGACACATCACCTGACAGTTATCAGTAACCTAACATGACAGGAGTGTAATAAATTTGTTTCTACTGATATGTTGTTGCCTATGAAAGAGTTAAATCAGAGAGAAAACATAAGGTAAAAGAACAGGGGCAGCAAGTTATGAGGAATCTCCAGGATAATGCATGTGGTGTTATGTTGGTTATGTATTAGAGATTCCCCCACAGGAATTTTGCAATATTTAGTAATAAGAGCAAACACCATTAAGGGCTTGGCAGAATATGAGATTTTCTGCACACCTCGCATAAAAAATATCTACTAGGCACAACTGAATTAGACCTCATTTGTTTTTTACTAGGCTACACTCTCATCACACTGAGTTTGTGCTCCACCTCGTGCTGTGGCCCACCAAAAGCTTAGTAGCTCATACTGAAACGCATGAATCCTAGGGAAATCTCAGGTCAGCTGGAACAGCGTCGTGCCTTTGTCCCACAGTACCACATCCCTTGCTCTGACTTCAGCCTGGATCATTTTTATAGATTTAATGTAGAGAGCAGTAAAATAGTCATGCTGGAGTAATTGAGGAGACAGCATAATATGGTGGAAGAGAGTGTCCAAGCAGCTGGGAGCAGGCTTACTGTTTTGTTATAGACAGTCCATAAATAAGTTAAAAGTAGGGAGGTTGTCTTACCAACAGGGATATTTTTGGGACTGACAGAGTAAAGGCAGTCACTGAGACGACTTCATGTATCCTGGTATAACCAAATCTCCAATAGGGCATTATGTTAACCCAGGGGACAAAGCAGCATCTCCCCAAGCACAGCTCTCCCACACTCAGATGAGCAGGGCAGGCTTGGTGAGCTGTAAAATATTCCTTTCTAAGGGCTTGTCTGAACACACATGTTTTTATTTACAATATACAAGTCATGTAAGTATAACTCCTCATATGAGTGCTCTCGTGGTGAAGTAAGAATGGTTGTTTTGGGTTTTTCTTGTAGTTTTGTATTTTCTTTTTAAATTTGAAAAAAAAACACAAAAAACCTACTTAAAGCTACTAAAATGAGGGAATTTTACAAACTGGATTTAGACTTGTAGAGTTACATCATTTTAAACCTTGTCCTTGCTTACATGGTTTACTTTTCCGAAGCTGACAAGACCACAATGCCCAACAACCCCACTGTGCTCTGACTCTAGCAAAAACTGATGTACTCAAAACAGTGTGAGAAACGTGCTACTGTGAGCATGCTGACCCACCTCTTCTCCAGTGCACATAGCAGCATGCGCCTTCCTCCCTCAATGCTACAAAGAATTTCTGTGAATTTTACAGAAGGTTACAGAACCAAGTATTGCCTGGATAGGATGAAATGAATGTTTTGAATATGCAAATTCCGCTATATTCTGGAACTAAATACCCTCAAGAATTAAACATGGCAGTTTCCTGATAAGTAATTTACTTTCTCCCACCCACTGAAAAGGAAGAGATAAAGGCTCTGTATAACATATGTCGAGATACGTTCAGGTCATACATAGTGACAAAACACAATATGCCAGAAATTATTAAGTAGTTTCATACTGTTCAGCAGAAATGAAGAAGGGAAGTCATAATGTTTTGGCACACATTCAGCTAGACAGCACATTCTTTATTGAATGAATATACATATCTGATAACTGACCACCCAAGAGACGAATATAAATTGACTGTATAGCAGAAAAAGGTCCTCAACAAAAGGTCAAATGAACTTGTTTCAAAGATGACATAGGGATATTTTTATGTGGTCACTTAAGAAAAAGGTTGTTCATTGGAGGTAATTCATAAGGTTATCACAAAGCAAGACTATGAGAGCTGAATCTTCCCAAGGGCTGAAGGCCTTCTCCAGATTTACAAGGCTTTGCTGAAAAAGCTTTACACTATGGTTACACTGGTAAATCCTAACCATGGAGAAAGAGCAACAGCAAAGGAATTTCATTCGGGGCACAGAATAAGCTGTACTTGGAAAATGACTTTTTTTGCTGTTCTGGAAGCATTTGTACATTCAGGGAGTTGCTATCATACTTATGTCAGTCAGGATGGTGAAAACATCTCACCCCTCCCCAGCCCTGCTATGTCAGCAAATTGATTTAAGGGCAAACATGGTCTAAGTAAAGAAACTGTCAGAGACTTTTTTTTAAAGTGTGTTTGTTTTAGTAAGATGCATTGGAAATTATTTCAGCTTTGTTGCATTAGATTTTGTTTGCAATACATCGTTACGAATTATACTTTGGATTTTAAATGATTCCTACAACTGCCCTTCTGCTTTATCCTGTCACTCTTTTTCTATCTTTTACCCACCCACATTACAATAATGTCTTATCTCTGAAGATAGGGTTCATTTGTGGGAAAAGACACAAATAGCAATGTTTAACATTGTACAAGAAGCCAATCATATCTGGGGTTGCGTGGCTAGCAGGTCAAGGGAGGTCTTGGTGAGACTCCATCTGAAGTACTGTGTCCAGGACTGGACTCCTCAGTACAAGAAAGGCATG
>VZZY01011450.1:0-21808 GCA_013400335.1 Eurystomus gularis
ATATATATTATTATTAAATTCCTTTTTCTTTATTATTTTTTGTGTGTCACAGCAGCTTTATTTATTTTCTTTTATATAAAAGAGAAGAAAAAGGGAGAATAGGGCAAATGGAAAGACAGAGATGATCTGAAATGTCAAGCTACAAAATTAAAATATTACATATGAAAAACAGCTTAATGTCAAAAAACTATGTATTTTGCATTCTTTTACATGTGTTTAGCTTTTTGGACATTTATGGGTCTTGTCACAAGTTGAACTCCAGTGGTGTCTTTCTGATCTCTTTATTAAACTGATTTATTATTTTTTGCATGCATTGCAATCAGTCACAGAACCAGAACCCAGAGGAAGGCTCCTTTATTTTCGCATGGTATATTCAGCTCAGAATGGTTAACCATTTTTTAAGTATTCTTTTTTGAATCTCCTAATCCCTTTAACCATAGTTCGGCTGTGCTAATGCATACTAAGTGATATTCTCAAATAAAGCCAATGACTGATCAGAACACACCCAAACCCATTCATTCTTCAGTTCAGTTGCAAATACTGGAGCCAGATCCAAGGGAACCAGCTTTCCATGATAATTTTCTTCAGCATCACCCATCAGACACTTTCACTGTGTTGTTAGCAAACAACTTACTGCAAGACGACGGATTTTAGAGACAACACAACCAGATATGCAGAGTAAACACCATGGGTAGCTTTTGAGTTCATATATGGCAATAGTCTTTCTTTATTTATTATGGATTTTTTTTTTTCCGAGATTTCTTCTCAACTAATGTCCTAGTTCACCCCCAACACTGTTCCTTTCCACCCTTCCCTCCCACACCCGTAAGTAACCAAAAAAAACCCAAACAAAAAACAACCCAAGAAACAAAACAAAATCAAACCAAAAACCCAATAATCTCCAAAATCATTTATTCCCCTCCTCCAATCTCGAAAACTTATATGTATGCTGGACATGGCCAGATCAGTTTGTTCAGTATTTTTTTGTTGTTTAATAGTGTTTGCATTTTTTTCTTTTTCCTTCCTTTTTTTTAAAATAAGTAAACTGAAAAATTATTGATACAGTCAGGAATCACGAACATTGTTAAAGACTCACTTGGAGATATGAAACAAGTAAGCCATGATGTCTTCTACCTTTGCAGAAAGTTCAGCGGAGGAGGAGATTTGGAGACGTCCAAGTTCACTAACAGGGCAGAGCTGTGCGCGCCACCTCTGGAACGCTAAGTGTGCTTTATAATACATTAGGGCCAAGTTTGCTGACTCCAAGCGATGACTGAGACATTAACAGTCACTGCTGAAATTTTTTTTCCCAATACTTTTTCCCACAAACGATATCTCCCAATCTCGTTCGCTGCAATGGTTCTGATATTTCAGTTAAATCTCATTAAGTATTTATATATTTATATATAAATAAGTATTCTTTTTTTACACATAATACTCTTTGTCCTTGTTTTTCTGTTTCTTGTGGCCGCTCTTTGAGCTCTGCTGTTTCTCCTTCACGAGCGTGCCGTTGCTCTGGGCTGAGTTGCTGATGTAGTTCCGCGTCTCGTCCACCTGATAGGACCCCTCGTCCCTGTTCCTGTACTTGTACATGGCATACAGGAGGATGAGGATGCAGAGGGCAGCAGCAGCCACAATGCCGACGACCATCCCCGTTGTGCTGCTCGACTCACGGACCACCTCTGAGGCCCCCGGAACCCGTCTGATTCCTGGCTCCGTGGGGTTTGCTGTGGGCACATTACGGAACATGGGGGAAGTGATTAGCGGGCTCTTCAGCTTTGTGCTGTCTAGCTCATAGGCAGTGGGCAACGGAAGCAAGACTATGTCAGGCTGGGGTTTGAGCTCACGGTTATTCATTTTGCCGGCTGGCAATTTGGGCACCATCCCAGTCGAGGACGAAGCTGTGGAGCGGATCAGCTCAGGGGACAAAGACGTGGTAGTAGTCCTACCAGTTTCGGAGACTTTGTTAGGTCTAAAGTCCTTGGATTCCCACTTGGGTGCGTGTGCTTTGTAGCCACCTTCGAAGATTGAAGTGGAAAGACTCTTATCTGTTACCAAGGAGAAGGTGGTGTAAAAATCTTCATCATCAGTAGGGGGTAGGTTAGAGTCAAAGGTTTCCCCTGAGCCATACCCAGATATCACCAAGCCATCATCATCACAACCATCGCTGCCTTGGTCCGACAAGCAAGGTAACCCCGCCTCAGAGGTCATGGACAGGGAATCTTTGGTGGTCTCAATAATGGTGAGGAGGGGGCGAAAGGTAGGGGGAAGTGTAATGAAAGGTGCACGAGTAGCAATAGGAGGGATATCTAAAGGGTCTTCTACAAGTAGAGGGATAACTAATTCACCTCCTGGCATGGAAAAGAGAAAAAAAAGAAGATTAGTACATTTTAATGAAACAATGCAGCATTTTCAATTTACTTAACTCAGGGGTGAGAGAGGATTTGGGCATTACGAAAAAGTGTCAGGATCCTGTTTCTCATCCTAACTGCACTACCAACACGCTTCCCTGGGGGTGCCTTTCGTTCTTTCATCCCACCCTGGTAAACTGCGTGTTCCATTTCCCCCCTCTTTTAGCCTATGCTAGGTATGTACAGTGAAATACTCTGAGTTTTGGGGGACCTAAAGTTTTTGACTTTTGAAGATACTCTCAAGTGACTCCATGGACATCTATTTTTGGTAGTGATCTTTCTTAAGCATTTGGTTACAAGACTGTTTAAATGAATTAATTTTGACTTCTGTAGAGCAGTGTTCTCCTAGGTGGATTTTACCGCTCATCTTGCCAGTTTTTCCTCCTCTGATTCTTTTCATTTAAAATAACACTGGTATTTCTTCTCTGCCAGTCAAGTCTGCTCACCTTCTGTAGGAGTTTATAAGGCCTTTCCCTAAGGCCTTTCCCGTTCTTCCATTTCTTGTTGATCGTTGCCTGGTTCTTAAATTGTGGGAAAATTCATGAAAGTGAGGGATGGAATAAAAACCAAGTACTTACTGGAGTTCCATGACGGTACAGAGCTCTACTCAAAGCTTGTTCATCTCTTTTTAATCTTTCTTTACCATTTGGTTTGACACTAGGGACGTCCCTTTCCTTGCATCTCCTGGGGCTACTAATGCCGTACTGTCTTCACCTTCAGTTCTTGATATTCTTTTAGTATCATTTGATTAAAAATAAAGATGGACTCTATTGTGATTGATGATGTAACAGAATAAGGACTCTGATGACCCAAATTAGCACTTGAGCCCAGGAGTGTACTGCAGAAGTTGTTTTAACACATACTGTTACTTCCTGAGAGTTGTGATCAGTGCTACTTTTTCCTAACATGATGGCTACCTGCCTACAGAGGACAAAAAATGAGGCAAACTTACGATCTAGTAGTTCTTGAAGTAGAACAACAAAGCTATAGCTGTAACATTTGAACCTTACCACAGTATAAGCTGCAACTGAAACAAGAAAATCAGTGCATCATTTCTAAGACTGGGGTTCTGAGCAGCAATATTTTAGGGTAGTAGTCGTGTTTTGTCTATATATTGTAAGATGACTGCACTTCTACTTTTGAGCCTATGGGTAATTAACACTCCACCGTTTTATTCTGATTTGGAGGCATAATTAATTCATCTAATTGATTTTATTCAGATTACATAGTCTTCTGCTGACGCACAGGTCACTGACACTTTTTTAGGGTAAGCTGTATTGCTTTTGAAAGCTTGCATATATATTCTCCCCTGAGTAATTTTTCTTTGGCTAGCTACCTAAGTTAGCTGCTTTAAATATAAACTGGAAGAGGTATCTGACACCATGAATAGATATCTAGATTTGTTGGAAGGAGTGCACTTCAAGTAAGAGGTATTTCTAATGCATAGGAAATTTTAATCTATACTCACCATTACTTAAGGAAAGACATGCAAAAGGAATTTTAGCTTCTAAATAAATAATTCTGGCTTTTACTTATGTATTAATAACTACTCATGAACAGTTTGGCATTCTTACAATGCTGAACAACATCAGGATCAAAATTCTGCTCTCTCCTATCTACACTGTATTTTATATGTGCTTGTTTCCTATTGAATACTGCCAGTAATGTCCATGGGAGTTCTATAAAGAATATGCTCTAAAATCATAATCCCTTCTAAATATATTTGGAGAGCAATATATTTGAACAAATTACATATTGAAGATAGCAATAGACTGAAAAAGATACTTAACAGTTTGATTAAATCTGGATAGCTGAACTAGTAATATGGCTTATTCTTATCCTTAATGAGAAACTAAGTGGTGGCACACTTTAATCAATTGAAACAGTCAGATTTATCTCAGAGGTACCAGGGTAGAAATTAGGCCAAAATAAGAAATGCGGTACTTTGCATACTTTCATGCAAAGTTAGTTTTAAGATAAGACACAAAGAGCCAATCTGAATATGTTGTTGTTTAGTTTTCTGAGCTTCCTCGGCATGTTCATAGCACTTTTGTTACCAGATAGAGGATGAAGAAATAAGTATCATATGTGTAAAAAAATGCAAATCTTTTACAACTACATGTCTTCAAACAAATTGTGTAAAAAAGCAGAAAGTGCAGTCTGCCAAATGGCTACATGGCATTTTGTGCTCATGCATCTGAGCTTTTTTCTGTACAATGTAGAAAGCAGAGCATGTAATATGATTTATATACGTCCAGAAGCCCTATCCATGGCCAGAGGAGGCCATCTATAATCTATGCAAACAAGTAGTCTTGGGCTAAACTTGGAGTATGCCTCAAAGGGAAAGATCATCTGTGAGCCTGGTAAAAAAGCAAATAAAAACAATAGCATCTAAGTGTGCATTACATCACACTGCATGAGTGGGAAATTTAAGTTCCAGAAAGTCAGGGGCAGGTACCATTCCTTTGAATGATTTTTTAAGATCAGCACTTTGCTGTTAAAAAGTAGTATACATCTGTGATTTTCCTGCACCATCTGTGACACCCAAAGGGGAAAAAAAAAAAAACATTAAAAATTGGCAGCTTTTAATTACTCATCCAGAGCTTTGAAGTGCCTTTGTTCTTAAAATCTATTATACTGGCACACAGCATCTGTATGCAGTTGATCTGCCACCTACCTGGGCAGTATTTTGGGCAGTTTTCTTCCAAAAGGAGATTCCTTTGGTCCTACTAATGATTAATTTTCTTGAAGGAACCAGAAATATCTTACATTTAATATGAAGACCTTTCTTTTGCCCCAGTAACTCTTGCCTTTAAAACTAGACCATAGTTCTATAATTTTTGTTGCTGTCATGGACTTGGGCCAATGATCAAGACTACTGCAGCTATAACACCAATGATGGTCTTCCTGAAATGTTAAGAAAAGTTGATAGAGTTGCTACAGTAAGTGAGGCTTCACATAAGTGATGGAGAGCAGATCAGAGCTTTTTGATTTCATCAGGTCTGTTGGATGGAAGACAATGGGACAGAATCAGGAATGAGTTTTACAAAGTTTTAATCTCACAATGTATGTGAGAAGAGAAATAATTATCATACCAGTAAGACTGGATTAACTTTGATTTCCTATGTAACTATTTAATCTCATCTCTGGTTTTATTCCAAATCATCCAGTGATCCATACTATGTTTACTTGTACACTAAAGAAATAAAAAGATTTTATATGTCCTTCATTCAGAATCACTTCTCCATCAAGGAGTTAATTTGTTGCATTTACTTAAGACAACATACTTTTGGGGAATATTAGGTAGATGTCTGTAAGGGTGGTAATGATGCTTTGGATTTTTATTTTTCTTTCTGACTGTAAGGGAAGAAACGGTAAGATTTGTAAAAGTGTGGGAGAAGGTAAGTCAGAAAAAGCACTCTATCAAATCTGGCTTCTGTTTTATTGGTATGTTAGGTGTCTATGTAAGACTCACAGCAAGCTAGAAGTTGTAGGTCTAATAGGTTGCAAGCACAATGAATACTTCTTGGGGTATGTGATTTACAGAGGAGTTAAAACATCCTTTAAAATGGCATTATAAGAATGCCACAGGGAATGTAAATTCTGAAAACCTCCCAGGACAGTGTGAGAAATGTGATCACCAATATCTATGGAGGGGAGCAAGTGCAAACTTTTATATCATACCTGCAAACAACTCTGTTACTGGTACTACATTTCTACCTGTAAGAGACAGAAGTAGGAGGCTGATGCCAGGGAGATGATAAGTGTGCATGTAGGGGGAACCATATTTCACAAAATGACAGCTGAGGCAGCAGGAAGCTGCCTAAAGCCAATAGTCCCTTGATGGAAAAGTGGTGCCTCTTGCCCAGGGCCTCAAGTTGGTTTAAAGATAAGCACCAAAAGATTTACAAGACCAAGTTCCACTCAGTTGTCAAGAATATTTTACGTGGGATTTGGATCCTGAAAGGTTTCCTGTGGAAGACCAGTGCTTTAAATATTTGGATCTCTAGAAAAAGCTAAAGAGACCCTGAAAAAACCTTACATGACAATTTGGAAGGGAAATACATTTGAGACAGCTTTTATGTTTGTATTTTCCCTTCTGAAGTTTTTCTCTTCTCACAGTGTCTACCATTTTCTCAATCACAATATTAACTCTTTGCAGCCTCTATTAAAACTTAATTTCCAAATTATTCCGTACCTAAAAAAACTGGCAAGGTTGCCACTCAGTGTGGGCCATGGCTTTAAAACAAATATTCATGAGACTTAGAATCTGTTTGTGGATGATATGGGCTGTGTCCTGGTAGTTATAGGTTTCTTTCCCCCCTTTTTCTGTTGGCTGTTAAGCACCAGCTAACAGTGTTCACTGGTAATGCTTCAAGTTCAGGATTACTTCAGCAATCCAAAGATTTCACAAGGATGTTCCAGATTTATTTTTCACCTACTCTGTGCTTTCTCTTATAAGCTGGGAATAGGTGTTTTCCAAGCAGAGATATATTTTTAAAAAGCTTCTGTTGACAACACAATGACAAAGAATTTTAAAAAAAAGTGAAACAGATAAACTAGTTTCCTCTGCAGTGATATGGATGCAAAATTAGTTTGCCCATCAACATTATAGTTGCAAAAAAATTACTGAACAGCAAACTGGAAGCAGCACTGAGAGAACTGAGGTATGTGAGGCATGAAACCTTACAGCAGTTCAATGCTCTTCTCAGCCTTCTCATTCCACGAAGCAAACAGTGTGCACATATTCCTTAAAAGTTAGCTTTTAAATCTAGCATGTATACTATTTTCATGGACTTGTGCTTTTCTTTAAACTACCAAGGTCATTTGGGATATAAGAGGTCTACTTCAGCCTTGGAGCTGCCCTGCTTTTTGCTTTATAAGCGTATTTATAGATATATAATTCATACCTCTGGGGCAGATCTCCAGTAAGAGTTCTCTACCACTGGAAAAGACAAAGTGTTAAAAATTTAAGAGAAGCCTTATGAACTGTGTGGATGTTGTAGGTGAGTCATGAATGCAGAGGGCACCAAAACAACCCCCTGAAAAACTAGCAGCTGCCAGCTTTCATCTTTAGAGCCGCAACTGCTTCACTGGAGTCTCAGACATCAAACTGATACAGGACAAAAGGCACACAAAAATGAAGCCTGAAAGATTCATCTTCTCCTGATGGCGATAAGGGACATACCCTTATCATCCCTCTTTTCCAGCTGTGGTCGAAGAGCTTTTAAATGCCATCCATAAAGGCTGCACAACTCATCCATTTCTGCAGGCACTTGAAATTCTGCATCCAAAGTTTGTCATTTTCATTTTATTCTTATGCTGTTCCTCTGAAGTTTGACTCCACTTTCAGTATGAAATACTTGCTGCGGAAAATAATTCCTTACCTTTTCGCCCTCTGTATCAACACAATAATTCCTTATTAAATGACTGAGTTAGTTAATACATTTCAGTCTCATGGTGTTTTAGTTAATTGTCCTTCGAGTCCTCTGAGAATAAAAAGGGGAAATTATTCATACCATAGTCTCTGATTCACAAGAAAGATGATGCTAACATGAAACCTAGCAGATGAACATTCTTAATATTTTCTACTCTTTGTAGTCTGATTTAATTGCAATTGACAGTCAGTAGTAGAGAGGAAAACACTGTTTCCACAATGGAATACTGCAACTTTTAATCTGAAATATCTCCTTTTCTTTTCAGAGAATATATAGTCCTCAAAGTGATTAGATAAAACTGTACTTTATCTGGTGGAGTTTGTTGAAAAGCATTTCCTAAGCCCTCCAAACTATATTAAAAGACATTAGTTATTGCAGTACTTCATAATACATGGCTCATGAGCAACAGGAAGGTACAGAATTTGAGAGGTCATGAATCCGACGTTAAGGCTGGGCTGTGTTTCATTGCTGTAAATTCTTGGTCACCTTTGTGCAGTTTCAGTGAAACAGATATTAATACATTCCAGAGAAGACCTGATGTAGCATCTTCAGGCAGGATTCTAGAGCAAAACCAAGAATTCCAGTGCCCAGACACTGAGCTGCTCTGAACAAATTGAAATGTACCCTCTTCCATCTCCTATCATTATTTTATATTTTTATGATTAATTGGTGACAGCTCTCTGTTCAGCATAATTATTTGTTCTTTTTCAGCATTAGTTTTTTGAGGGACTTGACAGTTGAACCTAAGATACCTACTGAGCATAGCATTACTACAAAGGAATAGTGAAAACATATGTGTTAATAAGAAAGTACAGCTATTTCTTAGTTTTATTCATTGTTTTTTAAAGAAATCAGTCCAAATCCCTTTTGAAGCAAGGAAATTTTAGTGGTTCAGGATGTGACTTTCAGTAGGAAAGTGTGTGCCAAATGTACCATTTCTGGATGATATTAGCAAGCCTGATACTAGTCATAATATGATGGGTGTGTTTACCTGGTGAGAGTACACTTGAGAGTATCATTTAGACTACATCAGGCAGATCATCAGCAATGAAGAAAATTGATAGAAATAAAACACTTTTATGGGAATAAAGTAGGAATGATGAAGAGCTGCAATAAGAAGACCCTGAGAGCTACCAAAATGCTAAAGAAGTCTCATTGCTTTTTACTTGCCATGAAGACTACAGCACCAGGCTACATACAATTTAAGTAGCATGAAGGAAAGTAGCATTACTGGTGATTCATTTTGGGAAAGGGAAAGAGGAAAGAAAGCTCTAGAGAGGGACCAAGAAATCATAGGAGCAAACTAGCACTGACTCCTTCACTCCCTCCTATGCACAATACAATCTGGTAATCAAAAATATACAAAGAGCACATAACATAAAGGCAAATACAAACTGATTCAAAAATAAATAAATGAACTTATACATTTTTCCTAAAACAAAACTTTTAACTAGAAAATAAAAATGCCACAGCAACAAGGTCAGAAAAAGGAAAAACATAACAAGTCATTCACTTTATCAGCAAAAGAAAGATTAAAAGCTACAAGAACTGAAAAAAAAGGTGAAAATAAAAAACATTATTTCCTTTTAAAAAAAAAAGTCATCAAAAATACATAAAAATATTTAGAAAGCATACCACATTGATTTCATAACAGTCAACTTACATCAACAAATTGCCCGCATGTTTTTTGGCATGAAAGGAAAATTTACAAAAGAAAGTTGTGTAAGAATGCTCTTGGACAAGTAGCATTGCCACATTCTTGTAACTTGCTTTTTTTCATTGTTGTTTCTTAAAAACTTTTTTAGCAAAATGTTTATTATGTCTTTTTAAATATAATTGTTTTACAACAAAGGGCGATACAGGGAGGCAACAACACATACATCCACACCACATAACATGAAAAGAAAAAAATCTTGCACCTTAACGAATTCAAACTTGTTTTTTTTCTGCTGTTTTTTGGTTGTAGTTTTTAATCTTATGTAAAGTTGTTAGCATATTACAGTTGAAAAATCCTGTACATTTTGTAGAATTTACTTTTTCTTGTTTGCATATCTACATATATAATGTTTTTTGTAAAGCAAAGTTTGTTGCTTTTTTGCCTTTTTGGTCAATTTGATATATATTTCTTTAAACATTTTCTTTTTTTCTATAATTTTTGTGTGTGTGTGCTTTAAGGAATGGATGACTGCACATAAAATTTTAACAATGCTAAAGAAAGGGGTGGTGGAGGGGAACTTATGGGAAGAAAAAATGCCTAGGTTGGATGAAGTGGGAGTGTAAAAATCTATGAGTGTACTACACAGGAGATGAAGATGATGGGAGTGAATGTGTAAGTCAGTTGCCATGTCCATGTAAGGGCGGTACGGAGTGATCTAGCAGCATTAGAGCTTCTGGCTGTAAGGAAGGGATGGGCAATATACAAAAACAAATGAGCATATTCATGCCCATCAACAAAAAGAAAGAACAGAACTCTAACATTGACAATCTCACAAACCCTAAGCTGCAACTTCTTCAACATGCAAGTTACAAAAAATTATTAATTATAGTATTAATATTTACATTTTCATTAAAGGTTCTCAAATGATAAAAACAGTTAAAACTTTTCCCTACTAAAAATAGCAGTAAAAATACATAAACTAATAATAATAATAATAATAACCAGAGAATAGAATAAAACAAAAAACCAAGGAAACTAGTTTTATGTATTGGAATTAGAACAACTTCATCTGTAGCTACCCACAGCCTCCTTCTTCTAAAAATCACCTTTTCCGAAGTCCATCAAATTGACATCGGTATTCTCAATAATTCATGACAATCATTTCTGAGCACATCAAATCACTGTTTCAAATGTATAGAGTGTGCTGGCACACCCCTTCCCCACTCTCAAATTAGATTGCTTTTATATTCAGATTCTCTGGAGAATCTCAAAAATATAGCTGTAGGATTCTGCCAGTGAAGTAGTTCCTTATTTAAAGAGGGAAATAGAGGGAAAAATTGCAGAAAACAATTCATAACTCTTTTGTTTTGTTTGTTTTTCATTATTAGATTGGAACAAACCAAATCTAAGATAGAAATTCAACCATTGAAAAGAAATACATCAAAATATAACTATGTAGAGATATACTAAAAAAAAAAGCAAAAAACTTAAAAAAAGCACTTTGTTCCCAGGAAGAAGGGAGATAAGAACAATTGTGGGGGATTAAAATTTTATTTTTAAAGAAAAAATTATTCCACACACTTTCAAAGATGAACGCACCAGATGCACACATTGAAAGGAACAGACAAAGCAGTCTAGGGACACTTTCATCATTTGGATATTTCTTTTGTTAAGAATTGGATTCTCTTCCCTTCCCTCCCCCTCCCATTGAAATTTGTTTTCAATTGTTGGCCAAAAACCCCACCACCCTCCAGTGTTGCTTTTTTTTTTAATAGATCCTTTTTTATTTATCACTTCTTTTTAAAATAAACATGGAGAGGAAAGAAAAAAAAAGAAAAGGCGTGCAGTCTGGATGTACGTCATAAATAGACATAGAAAAAGATAGAAGAAATTGGCTGAGATCGACAAATGGGTTATATAATAGCTTAATTTTACTGTAGGATGTTAATAATAATGCATGCTTAAAGTAAGTTGCATTTAGGGAAAGTAGAAAAACAGAACAGCAAGCAAGGATTTGGGGGGTGGGTGGGAAAGGTGGGGAGGGTTGGGGGACAGGGGCTGTACCATCCATGTCTCTCCAGAAAAGGGCAAAGCACATTCCAGCAGGTTCTCTGTATTTCTAGGGGAGGTCAGAAAAGGAAAGGTTGAGGAGAAATTGCAAGCTATGCTAGGGGACAGTTTTCACCCTGACTATGACCTTGTATTTGGATCCAACACTCAGCACTCCAGACTCCAGCCCTCATTCTGACCCTAACTCTCCAGGGCATTCCTGACTGAGTGGCATTTATTTTTCTGCCTCGTCAGACTGGGTTTATTCCTGTAAGTGCTGATCAGCGTGAGCAAAGGGTGAAGAATTAGTTCTTATAAACAGACTCTGCTATGCTGGAAAAGGCTATGCCTATAGTGAATATTTATTTGAAGTGGTGAGCAGTTATTCAGGCGTAGTGGCCCTGATTACTGCTCGGGACCCACCAGTTAGCAGTATTTGGTACTAAGGCCATATGATTTTGCATAGGCAAACCTGACACTGCTAGCATTAAGACTGAGACTGGTTTCGCCTATGCTACAAAAGGATTTAAAGTTCAATAAGATATTACTAATCAGTCCTATCTGAGTCTTTACTAAAATGGGATCCCAAATATTATATGTCCTAGAGGGGTCCTCAGCTTCCCCTGAATTCCCTAGGTGACCCATACAAAGTCCATATTTTTCTTCTATACAGATCATCATCTTGACATCAGAGTCTTTCTAAGGAGGAGCTCAGGACCCTAGAAAAACAACCCATTCTAACTGACATTTTAGGAGAGAGCAAATATTATATAAAAAGTTTTGGACCCAGTTCATGATGAATCTCTCCAGGAGATGGGAAAAGCAGGCTGTAAGCACTGCAAGTACCTTAGCTTTCCATCAGGAATGCCAGCAAGATCATTTAATAACCCTTTGTAAAGGCCATACTACCACCAATCAATGAAAGCAGGTGCCTATCTTGAGCTTGAATTTCTGGGAAGAAGATGTGGCCAGGGGTACTTTTGTATAAATACAATAACAAACAGGTAGGATGTTTTGATACTTATTTGGTACTTATTAACATGAGGAACAATAGCACCCCTAAAGCCACTAAGAGATCAGTATTAGTTCTGGGGAATGTTAAAGAAATATGAAACCCACAAAAACTAAATAGCCCAGATTGTTTTTAGCTGCATTACTGAAAAGTGTCAAGTTCTGAGAGGAGTTACATGAGGAGACTCTCAACTCCTACTTCAGAAGTGATGAGGTTGTGCTGACTAAGCACAGTGCATCTGTAGCTGGAATGTACCATGCCTTTGCTGGAAGACTGCACTGGACCTATCTCCTATATTCCTTTGGAAAACATGTTAGGAAGGGAAAGGGTTCAACCAAAGAAGAGGAAACCTGGTCAGGGTGACCTCAGGGACAGAACATGCAGGTTATAGGAAGCAAAACATTGCTCTAAACAGAAAATTTTGGGGATTCATTTGTGGATCAGAAAAGATTGGCTAGGAATAGAAAAGAAAATGACAGAAGTGAGGCCTTGTAGACATTAGTGGAGATTTTTATTTGGTAAAGCCTAGTGTCCCTGGACACCACTCCCTACCAGGATTCTGAGCCTCTGGTTTAATTGTACTTAAGGGAGTTTCACAAAGAGGCATTTAAGCTTTGAATTTTAATCAGTATTTGTCATGACTTGCAGCTGGGTTTTCAGAGCAGTGAAATATCCCCCTTCAGGACATCAGAATTGAGTGCCTTCTGTTTGATGCAAAACAGACTGTAAGGCATGAGTCTGTGTAGTCTATGTCAGGCCACTCCAGCAAACACTTATGCCCTATTTGATGATAAATGGCTAACTCATTGCATGAGGGTCTGGAAAAGCCTTTTACTGCCTGAAAGATCAAAAGAGCTAAAGAACCACAACTGGAGCCAGAGACACTTGAAGATTTTGTAACAAAAATCTTGATGTTAGACTTAAAAGAGGATTTGTGGGGTGCTAAGCAATTTTTTATCTACTTGGTCAATAAAGAGGTGCTTGAACAGAAGCAGAGTTCTTCGAAAAATATGGGTCCAGAAAATTCTTCTGAGGCTAGGAAAATAATCTCAAATCTTTTAAAAAATCTAGCTGTTAATAGTCAAAAGTAGATGTCCTAATTTGAAAATTGGATCCTAAATGTTTCCACATGATGCTACACAGACAATATTTTATTACTTAACATTTAAAACCCCCACAATTAAAAAGAAGACATTTTTACAAAAAGCCCCTTGTTCAGCAGCTTTAATGATAAAGTTGTATTTTCTTCTTTTTTTTTTCCAAATTGCATTTTAAAATGCTGCTGGTGAAAGTAATGCATATTTCTGCGTGTGTTAAAGAATAAGATGATAGATGGTAAATTAGGATCTAGGGCTGCATTACTGTCCCCAGGTTCATGCTAACCTCTGGAACTTCCATGTCTTCTACCACTCTTGCTTTTGGGCTCCATCAAACTGACAGTTTATCTCTTCCCCAACACACTGAGCCCCACATTATTTGAGTTCTGTGCACTGCAACACAACTCTATTAATATACCTCATTATTAACCAGCTGCTGCTTCTGACCTAGTTGTTCAGATATACTGTTAATGCACTTCAAATATCCATGATTCCCTGCTGACCTAATAATGCATCCCTCCTTATGCAGTATATTTGTCCTTTTGTATTTTTATGTGCCATAATTGCAAAAGAAGGATGAGGCCCGGAAATTCTTTTTTTTTTTCATGTTTTGTAATTTAGTCTAATTAGAATGGGGTCAAGACTTTCAGTGTTGAAGTGCAGCATGCATTTCACCACTGCATAAACTGGGCTCCCAAACTACTGTTAGCTTTGTAAGTTTATTTTATATATCAGGCGGCAACCTTTAGGGCCATTTAAAGCCATATGTGTGGGACACCTACTTCTAAGTAGCTGATGCTATGAAAATATCAGTGAAAAAAAACAAATGGAGAATTTCCAGTGAACTGGGAAGTGTTCACTTTTCTGTAAAAAAATTGCCTACAAAACAGAGAAAAAGGTACTGTTAGATATGCATCTGCTTTTACCTTCAAGATGTGTTAGCACCATTTCCTCCTCTGGCTAGAGTATCTGAGTAGCAGAAATATACGTTAAATAGGCAAAGGGGGGAAAAAAGCTCTGCAAAAATCTTCACTTCAGGCATATGTCTGTACACCAAGGAAGAGAAGAATTTCCTAATTTCCAGTGGTATCACCATAAAATTAATACATACACAAACACAAACTAAGAGACTTGGTTCTCTCCCTCTCCCTAAAACTGGTTAAGTACCCTCTATGGCTGTTTAAAAGTTAGTGAATTTACCTCTTCCTAATATAAATACTAGAAATGCTAGATCCAGCAAGAAACTCTCCTAAGAGCTATAGATGCAGCATGGCTTTTCTGACTGTCCACAAGTCTAGCATATGGAGAAAATGGGAGAGAATGAGCAGAAGAACAAGTTCTACAGGATGAAGTCCCAAGAAAGAGAAGGCAGGTGGGGGATTCTGGCAGGAATATGGGAAACTTGATGTTTCTAGATAGTCCTTTCTGCTTCTAGTAACTCCCAAAACAACGCATTCATTTTTTCATGCTTTTAACCTTTCTCAGAGTAGATTTTTCAGACATCCAGCCAAATGATTGCTTAGCAGACCACAAATAACAAATAGCCTACAGATTAATAGGACTACAATACTAATTTTCAAGGCAACTCCTCATACCTACCCCCAACTCAGAATAAAAATCTGTTCCTGTGATTACCTTCAGTTATGTGCACTAATTTAAACTGTAGAAGAAGTGTATTTGGTTACCTGGTCCACTGTAAAACACAGAGAGACTGGAATAGCCTAAGAAGATGAATTAGTTTTATCACTTCCCTTGCACCAGATGTTTGTACTGGCAAAAAGCTCTCTCATTCTAAGCCTACGGGGATAGCTGAAGTTTGGAAATAAAAAAGTTAATCTATAGTAAGAATGTCTACATGAGCACCACTGACAAAGTCCCACATGCCATCCAGTTTGTTTTTGTGTGTAAGAGTTAATTAATGGGGCTTGTTTATAGCAATCAGCTAGAAAACTATCAAATATGAAAGCACATCTACAGCTATTAGAGCTAAGGAAATGATAGGGCTAAACCATCATGGTGCTCTGAAGGAAAGAATTTTTCAGGTGTTTGCCATAAGCTTATTATCGTTTCACATTCCTCCAAACCAAAGAGTATTTTGATGCTTCCAGTGCTAAGCAGGCCATCCAATATCACTGGCATTCTTCCCATGCATCTCTATTCAACCTTCTCTTTCTCCTGGGAGAAGGATCTGATATGTTTCTTTGAAAGATATAAGATTGACATTTGTAGTCAGCCCAGCTATGGCTTTTTTATGTAAAGCTAAACTTATTTAATCCTAAAAGTCAGTCACATGGGAAAACTCTCTCTGAGTCTTGAGGGATTTTGCAACCACAAACTGGATCCTCATACTGAGAAACTCAGTAGCAGAACTCCATCCAATAATTTGAGTGGGAGCAGGAATAGTTTACTGTCTTTGGCCTAAACCCATGCATCAAATGTTTCCTGTGTATTTATGGTATACTAAAATTTACATAAGTTTTTCCTTATCTGCAAAAACAGAGCAGTAAGGGTATCTTAGTGTCGCCTTTCTTCAGTATATACAGATATGAAGCAGCCAGGTAAAAATATGTGTCATCAATATGTGTCATCAGTTTGTCTGAATGCTAGTGAATACTCCATCACTACCACATTTCTTCTTGGTAATTGTATCCAAAGAAATCTTATACTGTCATGACATTTAATATTACTTTTTTAGAGTGTACCCAGGAAACACTTCAAGGCAACTCTCAGATATGCTGCCTATGGGATCACTAGGCACATCTGTATATGAAACTTACATTTTAGAAAACTTACCAGGGACAATCACGTAGGAAAATCAAAGAATTTAGGAAGTGCTTAGAGTTAGGACTGATTTGAATGTCCATATTCTTAAAGACACCTGAAATGCATGTCTATGTAAGAAGAGCAAGCCTTATTGAGATACCTGGTAGAATTAGTGCCTGCTTGGCTGGCATACAAATACTCTCTTAGGTGCAGCTGAATTGTAATCATATGAAGATCTGGATATTTCATGAACGCTATTTTGTACCTAACCTTAGTGTTGACTCCACTTTATCCTCTGTGAGAGTTGTACACCCAAGCTAACAGATACATAACAGTTGTTCCTATGATCTCCTCCAAAATATATTTTCATACTGGATTCTTTAAGAAGAATTCAATTCCGGTGAACTTCAGGAGTTAACGAGACCCATTTTCAGTGCAATAATTTATATCACTTGGATCCTAGGCTACACTTGCCACTTCTGTTGAAAGATCCTATAAAGTAATTCAGTTCACCTCTCTGCTAGCATAAGCACATTACATTCTCAAAGTCTGCAGATAGTCTAGCTGCAAATGACTCAGGAGATGGAACTTCCTGCCTTGCTTTGTGAGAGGAGGATCCAAAGCATAGCAGATTCCCCATCAAAAGGTTTCTCTTGCAATTAACTTAAATTTCTCTTCTGATGTCAAAGTAGTGATCCTAGTTCTGCCCTCAATAACACCTCTTCTTTTAATATTTCCTGCTCCTCTTACAGACATAAATCAGTGCTGGGAAGAATCTGCATTTGCAGCTTGTTTACAGAGATAGCTGCTGTGCTTTTTATCTTGGAGCTGTAAACAAAACAAAGCAAAGCAAAATCACAAAAGAAAAATGTTGTCCACTTCTTATATGGCTGAATAATCCAGGATCATCCTAGGCATTATCTCTCTGGAAGACATTCAAGATTTAAAGCATTTCACTTTATAAGTCTCTTTGGTGAAGCAGCTGCACCTTATCTTTGAGGATACATGGGAGACAGTACTTCTACAGACCTTTAAAAAGGACCTTTCACGGTGCACACACTGGACTACGGAAATTTGTTTGACAAGCTGTAGAAGAAAACTGTAATGAATGAGTATAAATTGGGCTATACAGACATGGTGATGAATTCCAACTAAAAACAATACAGTATTTCCTTGGAAATTATATCAAGCCAAATATTGCAATAACTGAGGAGAAACAATAAACCATGTCCATTCAGCACTGTGAACATCAGTCCCTCATAAAATACAGAGTGAAGAGAATTTACAGTGTGATGTTTGGGAAGAAGCTTACTCCAGTAGGCTTTGAACAAGATCTATTTACCTGTGCCTTCACACCTGTGCCTTATTTCTTTCATTAATCAACACTGCTGAAAAGAGCATAAGTATCTACATGTTCTCTTCTATTGAGTTTGAGAACTTTTACATCCACTCCTAGGGTAATTAGGGTGTAAGAGTTAAGAATTGAAGTGACCTGTTCAAACTCATGTAGAAAAACTGCCATAAATCAGGGACTCATAAGCATACCTTCCAAATGGTGGCTTATTCAGCAGTAGAGCTCTGCTCATAATATTACTGAAGAGTAACACAGGGCTTTGGATATCGAAGTATGTTCTTTCTGCTGTGGATTAACTAGGAATAATGTTATTCCCATATAAAAACTGAAAGAAAACAAAAAAAAGAGAAGCCGAAAAAA
Organism: Eurystomus gularis; assembly: GCA_013400335.1. Classification (NCBI taxonomy): domain Eukaryota; kingdom Metazoa; phylum Chordata; class Aves; order Coraciiformes; family Coraciidae; genus Eurystomus; species Eurystomus gularis. The sequence goes on from VZZY01011450.1 coordinate 18,142, forward strand.
AAAGGAAGCTCCCATAGTAGAAGTTAAATCTTGACAGTGCAAAATGCTACTAGGAAATTAACTAGCTTGGACAAAACCCTGAAGAAATGCAGAGAAAAATACCTCAGTGCCAGCTGCTGCAGTTAAAATGCGTTAGACAGGAGTTAACAGAAAATTTTGATCTGTAATTTTCCTCATGCTACAAGAATTCTTTGGGACTCTAGAATTAAGGACGAGCCCTTCAGTCTCCTCCTCAGGCAGGATATTCTGAGGAATATCAAAATATTCCTCAGAATTGATACCTGGGTTGCTTCACAGCCATGTTGAAAAGGGTAGGCCAATTTCCCATCAGCACAGTGAGCTGATGTTGGGAACACTAAGGTATGTAAGGGACTGTTACTGATGAGAAGATCCCAGCCAAGTAGACTGCTGATAGGTTTTACTGAATTACCACTGGGAAGTGGTAGAAAACCCTAGATAGAAAGCCTGCTGTTCAGTAAACCTGTATAAACACAGCCACAACTCTTCCTCTGAAAAGGATAAAAAGCAGTGCAACCTTTTGAGCAGTATGTTAGGTGTTGTTCTCTCACATTAGTTCAGAGGATGTGAGATGCTCTTTCCTTTTGATTGTACTAATGTTTAAATGCACCAGAATCCCCTTGAGACTTCAAGCAGAGGTGTTTGGAGACAGAATGGCAATGACTATTAATCTGTGCTTTGAAGTCAATTTTCCTACTAGGCAGCACTTGTAACTGCATCAGAAATACAATAAAGCCAACTAATGTATGAACTGTCTAGCTCTGAAGCACTGCAGGGGTGCCCTTTGTATAGAAGCTTTCAACATGTGAGCTAGTTCTGTCTATCATTTGGAAAAGACAAGAGGGGATAGTACTGTGATTCAGGCATTTTGGGAAGGATTTTTGGCAGGACTCCTTGTTTGTTTTTATGGGCAAGTTTAATACGAGCTGGGAAGTGCAGAAGCGTAAAGAGAGGGGGCTGTTTTTTCAGATTTCCTTTTGAAAGTTCAGGATTACTGTGGTGAAAGGCTGCTGCAGGCGAGTTTGGATCCTCTTTTTCAACGTAGTGAACGACTGGAATAAACTCTACTGTGCTTCAGAAGCCAAAGCTTTAAGCTGTTTATCAGAGGTTGCATTATAGCAAGAAAGTGGCTGTGAAGGGTATTTGCTCTGTTTTTGTAACAGATTGGATTAGAAGAGAAACAGATTTCATTCCAAAAAGTTAACCTACTTTAATATTGATGATAATGATGATACTTGGCTGTATTTCAGAAGCACAGGTAAAGATAGTATTTCCATGAACTAAGCTGAAGAGCTGCAAAGCAGAATTCTTCAGGTCCATTCAGAGTTTAAGGACTTTTTGAACAAAAATTCAGGATGATTGACTTCTGCTACTGATCAATTCTTCTTACCTCATTGGTAAGCTAGATGGCCTTGGCATCCTTTCTCCCTTATCTTCAGACCTTGATAAGATAACTTATATCCCACTATCACAAATGTGGGTTTGCTTTGTTAGATGAGTTGGAGCACTAAATTTCAAAATGTGTTGTTTTTTAAAAACACAAAACCCAACAGTTAATATTCATACAGCAGGGCAGGTCAGATTTCTGTGGAATGACTATTTAAAGAGATTTATAGTCATACACTTGAATAGGTTTTCCATATGACTGATTACTGTATTATCTGAAATATTTACATTTAAATTTTAGGGTCATTGTTAGAAAATCTACTAAAAGATTATTTTGCATAGCTATTAACCATCATGTCTGAGCTTCATGGTTTAGCAATTCACAGGAGCATAACAACCATGAATACCTGTGAAATGAAAGTTAACTATAGCTCAAGTCTAATTGGATGGAAAGTTAATTAAAAGAAGCTAAAAAAAATCTTATCATATTAGGCTTTCCTCTACTATGAAGTAAGACATTATATGGTTAGATTTTAATAGGGAAGTCTATTACTTTCTCATGGACTTTTAATTTCCTTTATCTGTTTGAGCCACAAAATTTTCTCATGCAGATTATTTTTTTCTGATGAATTCATTATTCCTATTCCTATGCTTATTCTAATTGATGGTCCTAAGCACAATCAAAACAAAGATGCAACTGCAAATATTATGTTAAATGAATGAACACTTTATTTGGGCAATTCTGCTAGTGGCAAAACTTGCAGCTTTGAACTTTGTGAATGAATTAAAAAAGTGTTCAAATTCTAACCATAGTGCCCTGAGATTTACCGGCTTATTAGGGTATTAATGATTTGAATGTTATTGATATTGATGGTTAATGATATTAATGTTTTGAAGTTAGAAGCAAAGTTTCACCTTCAGGAGACTCATTACAAACACTGGAGCTGCCTGGGTTCTTCCTTGCCTTTTGCAAAAGGACACTAAACATGGACACGCACATGGACCAACATTATGCTGGAGAAGAACTGGCAGATATGACTTATTGCCACTGCTTAAACAATGCATGCTAATTTTTAATGGTAAATTTTAGTGTTTAATGCAAAGTTACTTCTTGCCACAGCCTTCCATGGCATTGAGTGATCCAGCAAAATGGAAGCATGCCAGAAGCCAAATTATCAACTGCTTGATTTCTACTACATGTTACACAGGTACATGCAAAAGACATTCTCCTTCTCAACATCTAGCCATTTCAGGTGCCTCACTCCTGGATACGTGAATACTTCCTGTTTTCAGAAGTCTGTCTTTGCTTGTTTATTCACTAATGAATCCATAAAAGACAGTCAAATAAATAACTTTTATGTAAGTTGCCATTGCTGCATTATAGCTCCATCACAATTCCTTATTATTATCTTATTTCACTGCCTGGTAATTTAGTAGCAATAACCTCACCTGAAAAATACAGAAAAAGGGAACCAAGTGGCCATTCAAATATACAACTACAAAGAGAAGAATTCAGCACAGAAGCACCAAGCTTTGGAATAAGATGACAGCTGTATGTGCTCTGTCTTCATAGGTAGTGTGCGGAGTTAACTGGAAAAGCACTTCATTTCTGCTCTTTCTTCAGCTTCACCTTTCTCTCAGAAAAAACACATTCAACTTTGAAAATTCTGCCATGGGGTTCCATGCTTACCATGTCTCAGTGGCTGCATTCGCAACTTGAAAAATATCTGACCTATTTCCAACTCTAAAGATATTTTTCACACCAATTATCTGCCAACCCAGCTTTTGGATCTGAGAATCAGGTTCATGTTTCCTCTCATTACCCCTCAATAAGGATAGACTGTGGGTCAATGTATACCCTCAGTGACCTTGTAGCTACCCTATTGTCTTCAGTGGTTTTATAGAAATACAGCTGACTTGAACTTGTAAATTGGACATAGGTAAATGACTCCAATGGAGAAGTGAGAAACAGATTGGAACCTAGCCCCCAAACTCAGTGCTCTGTGGGCTCCATAGGGACCAACAAGATATAAAACCATTAAAGCCAGTGGACTTGAGTCTAAAAGCAAACACACGTATCAGTGAGGGTAAGGAAAGATTATTTGCTTATCCACAGCATTCAGATATAGCTACGGGTGAAATTGTTCCTTTTGCTTTAACAAATATGGCTTTTTATACTGAAAAAATAATTTTATTCTGAAACATTTCCTCCCCTTTATTAGTGAAATTCTTCTTTTAACCTCAGCAGTATTTTTTCCTCCTC
>VZZY01011455.1:2718-29204 GCA_013400335.1 Eurystomus gularis
ACAAGAAAGATGTGGACGTACTGGAGTGTGTCCAGAGGAGAGCCACCAAAATGATCAAGGGAATGGAGCATCTCTCCTACGAAGAAAGGCTGAGGGAGTTGGGGCTGTTTAGCCTGGAGAAGAGAAGGCTCTGGGGGGACCTTATACTGACCTTCCAGTACCTGAAGGGGGCCTACAGGAAGGCAGGGGAAGGTCTATTCACAAGGGTTTGTAGTGATAGGACAAGGAGTAATGGTTTTAAGTTAGGAAAAGATAGATTTAGGCTAGGTATTTAGAAGAAAGTTCTTTAGCATGAGGGTCATAGAGCACTGGAATGGGCTGCCCCGAGAGGTGGTGGAGGCCCCATCCCTGGAGTCATTCAAGGTCAGGCTCGATGAGGCTCTGAGTAACCTGACCTAGGTAGATGTCCCTACTTGTATAGGGAGGTTGGACTAGATGACCTCTAGAGGTCCCTTCCAACCTGAAACATTCTCTCATTCTATGATTCTATGATGCTTATTCCCAGTTTACGAAGGCCTCTTAGGATTTCAGGGTCAGCAGGATGTCCCAAGGATATACTGATGCTAAACCATATCCCTTAGAGCTAAGTAAATGTGGTGTTACTCAGGTAAGAGGTGGACAAATTTTCTGCATAAGGGGAGAATCTGTTTTTGTACTGATGAATGGTACTGATTTTAAGATCTTGGTCCATTCTGGCTGGTTTTGGAAGATGTTTCCATCTACAAAGCCTTTCATTTTCCTCTTAATTGTAGGCTTCTGTAATAAAAATAATTCCCTTGTAGGGTTTTTTATTACCTGCCTTCTATCTCTGTAAAATATCTGGGGCTGCTAGCATTGAAATGAAACCCAACCACTGTTTTTCTTTACTTTTAGTAATATGATCACTTTCTATTTTTGAAGTAAAATAGTGGTACAGCCAGCTACATTTTATTAGATAGTGCAATATAAATATGTAGCTATAGAAATTGTTTAGACTTTCTTCAATGAACTTCACCGAGTTCATTATAGATGGTGTAATTAATGTGATTTTCTGTGAGAGCAGTTAGAAGGTTCATACTCACAAATATAATTTAGCATATCAAATGACTATTAGAAGGTGTAAAATTGACTAGCAGTACGTGAAATGCTATTACTGTTGCATTTTTTATGTTGCTGTTTGCTCAGCAGAAACACCTCTGCAAACAGTGTTACAAACTTACTGATCTCTTCTTATTGTGAACAATTTCTCCACTAGCAACTACAGCAGTTCTAGACAATCTAAGTCTTCCAGATTTATGACACTTTTAAACCAGTTTTTGTTCCTAGTCAACTAGGATGGTAAATTCCTTTTACAGATGTGTTTCAGATACTTCTTGCTTTCATATCTTTGGGATATCTCTAATGTGTTGCATATTGCATGGAAATCTGTGAATCACATTGCATTGCTGGTGTGATAAAGGGAAATGTAATGTAAAAGCTGTAGCTTTAAATGGTGGATTCCTGTGAAGGTGATGGCCAACGTATATGACATGCCAGTACCAAGCTGAGAAGTAAATGGTATTTATAGAGACAAAACATCAAAATACAAATGGGTATACGTTTAAAACATCTGAAACTTAGCTCTCGGCATTTAAATTTTCAAGAAAAGTTAGTGTCAAAGTTTAGGGTCAGTCTGCTAGACCTGTAACAGATGCTCTCTGTTAACCCCTCTTTCTTCCCCAAAAAGGGGAAGAGAAAGGGAATAAGGGAGAGAGACTTATGGATCTCTGTTGCCTACCCCCTCCCCCCAGATGAGAGAGAAAGGGAATGAGAGAGAGACTTATGGTTTAGAAAAGAAAAATGAAACAGCTTTAGTGAAGATAATAATAATAAAATGGAATATATACAAATACATACAAAGCCAGTATTGAGCCCACCTCCCCTGCCCCCCGTCTGATGGCATTTAGGTTGCTGTCACCACTGATGCTGTGGAGCAGGCACTGGGGAAGTCCCAGACTGGACTCAGTGGCAGACAGGAACCGGATTCAGGAGCTGGAAATGATAATATGATATTGCTGATTAATGGATATAAATAACTTTGTTTTGATTCTGCTTTAGTCAACAGACTAAATTTAAGTAGGATGAATGTAACTCATAAATATTAAGTAATTAACTGTTCAGAACAAATATGAAAAGTAAGATTCTCATCTTCACTCACAGATTTTTCTTTTAAACTATTTCTACTTTAAATGACTACTTCTTTATGCTATCTAGAGAGGCTAGGTTAGACAGAAGCTACAGAAGAAAGGCAAGGCTTTTTTCAAGGATCTCTTGCATGCCATAACATATCTACAACATACTGATGTGATTCGTATTTTCATACTGATTCTGCAGGAGCAGGCAGGACTTTAGGACTTGCTGTCCAGAGGCAGAGGTGACATGAAGCTGGGGCTCCAGCATTATCATAGACTCATAGAACAGTTTGGGTTGGAAGGAACCTTTAAAGATCATCTAGTCCAACCCCTGTCTTCCACTAGACCGAGTTACTCAAAGCCAAATCCAAGGTGAGCTTGAACACCACACACTGGTTCATAAAATCCACAGTATGGAATCCAACATACACACAGACTTGTTAGTGTAATACATACCCTTGGATGCCAGTATCTTAAGAGATCAGCGAGTGATAATTTAAAGTGTCCTTTCTGAAATGATTGATTGATGCTTGAGGTTAAAGAGTGTTAAGTCCTAGCCTCTTTTGTAAAATTGAAGCTGTTTTGTTTGACTAAATTAATCAAATAAACCATATTACTCCAAATATGCTAGGCACAATCCCAAAGAAATACTAATCGGCACAAACTATTTCTTCGTTCTAAAAAAATGTAATCACAGTCCTTCCCAAATCAAAACTAATACCACTCCGATAATGAATTAGTAAGGCCACTAGCAATATTTCTTCCATGTATTATGAAAGATGAGATTTTATGATCAAATACATTCTTGATCAATTTATTTCATCACTTACAATCTAATCGTTTCATTATGACATTTTGTCCCAATGAAATGATTGATTTAATATACTGTGTAAAATGACTATGTTTCTTAAAAAGTTAATCAAACTATTGTCAGTTGATGTCTGAACTACTGCCCTGCAATTAATATATGGGGTGTTCAAAATACCAGTTAGAAATTACTTTCCTTGATAAATGTCTTTAATTTAAATACACTTACTGAAACTTTATGAAGTAGTTCTCCACAGCTGAGAGACTTAATCCTTTCAAGTTCAATTTTTAATTGTTCAAATCCACAACAGAACAAACTACACATTCATGATTTTCATCAAGATATAAATTAAATGCTCGGATTCCCTGAGTACTCGTTTAGTGTTCAAGAATTCAATATTTATTACAGGTAACCAGATTTTATTTCTGAAGTACCCAAGTCTGCCCAAATGAAATTGGAAATCAAAACATTCATATAGTTCCAAAAAATACCACTTTTACTTCCAGAAGTAATTAGCTTGTGATTTTATCTTTAGCCTTCTGAATCTTGCTTGCCAGAATGATGAAGACTAAGTAAATTAGAATAATCGATAATAAATTGATAGATAAAGGAAAATAATTGGCATTTTAAAAAATCTAGATTGTACTTAGAGTGATCTGTCACCTATATCTATATATTTAATATTGCTTTAGGAAGCCTTGCAATGATCAATATTGTGTTTTCAGTTTTTTTCTTTGGATTTGTATCTTCCTTTTGGAAAATTCCTATTCTGTATACATTTTTGTATGATGTGATGTTACACAGATATTCTCAGTAAAGAGCGATTCCAGGAAGAAAAAAAAAAGAAGAAAAGCTAAATCTATTAAGGATGTTGAGATGTGCTGGACCCAGCAGACTCCAATAACCCAGGGATTCCCACCTTCCCACTCCTTACACTTCAGTTGCACCCTGTCACATTTTGGGCGGGAGAAGGCCTTCTAGTATCTGAAGGGGGCCTACAAGAAGGCTAGGGAGGGACTTCTTGCAAAGACTTCTAGTGGTAGGACAGAAGGTAATGTGTTCAAACTGGAAGAGGGTAGATTTAGATTAGATGTACAAAGAAGTTCTTCACTATTGAGGCAGTGAGACACTGGAACAGGTTGCCCAGGGAAGCTGTGGGCACTCCATCACTGTATGTGTTTAAGAGCAGGTTGGATGGGGCCTTGCGCAACCTGGTCTAGTGGGAGGTGTCCCTGCCTGTGGCATGGGGGTTGGAACTAGGTGATCTTTAAGCTCCCTTGCAGGTCTCTCTGGCACTGGGTACCCCTCGTCCACTCAGTCCTAGTGCTCAGCCACAGAACTTGTCACTGCTGCATTCTTTGCTGAGATACTCCTATGTCTAGTGTTTTACTAACCGTGAAAGGAGTTATCAAAGTGACATTGCAGTACCTTTAATTTGTCCTTTGCTTTCTCTTGATAATGATCTTCGGCTCAAAATGTAGCAGTCATAACAATATTTATAGTGTTACTTGATCTGAATAGAGTGTTTGAGAAGATAATTACTGTCAGAGGTAGAGAACCATAATTTTTTTTTACTTTAATAAGCAGTATTAACTGCCTGGTGTGGTTCACTTTCATAGTTTGTCTTTTTCAAAGCAGAGCACAGTGGCAGAAGAAACGCTGTTTTCTACCTTGTTTGATCTAAACAGTCCAAAAATACTGTGTAAACTTTTGGTTGCTTTTTTTTGCCTTTTTTTCTTTTCTTTTCATGTAAGCATGTCTTTTCTCCCCCCGCAGTGTCTTATTTTCCATTATATGCCTAGTTTTTGGAATCCTGGTTAACCAAGCTGTTTAAATGTGTGCTTAAATCTTAGTGGGTGGACTCATATGCCTCTAGTTAAATGAACACTTAAATGTTTTTCTGATTGCGAGTCCCTTGTTCTCTCAGCCCATTTCCTGAGAAAAGCATTTTGTATCTAAGACATAGATTGTTCTAAGATGTAGCATTTAGCCAGGTTTAATGCTCATTCCTTCTGAAGCTTCCTCACATCAGTTCTTTCACTGAACTCAGTAAGTGAAATTCTTTTATATTAGTGATGCTGGAATTTCACTTGCTTTAGGAGATTTCCAATCTTATCTTCTCAGACTGAAAATTCTTCGGAGCCGTAAGTTGTTTTTCACATTGAGGGTCTGCAGTTCCTAATGCTGCATCTTTGTATCAGTTGGTGGGACAGTGTTGCACGTAAAAAAACCAGATGCCATACTGCTAGTATTGGTAACAACAATGTTAACTGTAGAGTCTCAGCTGATACTCAATACTGAAAATAAGTTATCTCATTCAAGAAGCATACTACAATTCTATTTAAAGTGGAAAATATAATAAGACAAGATTGGCTGTGGCATTTAATTTTCCTTCTATAGAGCAAGATGATGTTTCTGAATGTGGATTTTATATGCAGTGAAATATATTCCGGAGGAATATTGTCATAATGAGTGGATTTTAGATGAAAAAGGACTGCGTAATGTTATTAATGGCATTCTGATATTAATGTTTATATGTATACTAGTGCATTTGTCCCAAGAAGTACCAGAATTTTTAGTTTTGTCTGTGAACTTTTTCTAGTGAATAGAGACAAATAGGACATGTATAGCACTTTAAAGTTATGCCAATATTAAGCTCAAAGGCATCAGCTGTATGTATGCACAATTTAAACAAAAAATCAAGGAGTAAGACAAACATCACATTTAGCTGATGGTAGATCAAAGAGTAGAAAAGCTTGTCTTCCAAAAAGCAATGATTATCACCTTTATTAATTCATAGCCTTATACTTTCAAAGGTCAATTATTTGTAGGCCAGGTCTGGTAGTATGAGTTGCAAAATTTCATAGAATCATAGATTCTTTTTGTCTGAATTCTCTTAAAACATCATGTCTATATTATAGCACCTGGGGAACTGGGCCATAATTTTACTTTTATAAAATTATGAGTAAATAAACATAAATATTAACAACTGTATCAACATCAATGCAAAAAAACCACCAACCAACAAAAAAGGCATAAGTTTGATGTTATTAAAAGCAACATGATCTTTACTAGGTATTTCTGAAACTTTCTTATACTTCAATGCAGAAAAAAAAACCCCGATTTCAGCTTATTCTGTTCTCCAGTGTATTCGCTACTGGGTAAATACTATGCTTTTTATGGGAAAAAAGCAGGGAAGAATTGGTGTTAGCTGAACATTTTTAAATAAACTGTCTCTGAAAGTTTTATTTTTAAATCAGCAATATTTCTTTTAATTTCTTTCATTTTTAATAACTGATTTCTAAATTTTTTTCTCAAAAATCTGCAGATCCATTCTGATTAAGAGAGAAAAAAGTATCCTGAAAAGCAACTAGATTTCACTATCTGTTACACTTGATGCTGAAACAATCTTACCAACATTTGAACTTTTTGAACCTCACTGGTAGATATTCTGAAGTTAAGTCTTTCTATTCTCTACTACAAAAGTAATATTGTTATTAAAGATAAGACATTCTACACTTCTGCCAGAGATCCTTCACTCATTTATGATAAGTTGAATACTCTTATCTAGTTTCTTTAAGAGAAATAGACTTAATTATATCTCCTGAAAAGCCTAGTGGTTTTTGTTCTTATATCTCTGAACCATTATTGGTAAAACCCAATGTATAAGCAATCTAACCTAGGTTATATCCCTCCAAGAATGAAATGAGAGGATATTGACACAAATTTTCACTGCTGATGCTTATAATGTACCTCTTTTATCAATTAAATTAAGGGTTTCCATTCTGAGGGCTATAAAACAGTTACTTTCCAAGCACTACTTTTTGTATTGGGGCAATAGCTGTCTGTCAAGATGATATTGAATGTAAAGGTCATACGTTGCTGCCACAACATAAGGGTGAGAACTCTACTAAACTCAGAGAGAGCTCCCTTTAAAAGTTGTAGGCTCTGTGGTTGGGATATCAGTCTCATTTTGGTAGTCTTTTTTGGCACATCATTGTGGCATACCATATGTCAGCTGGAGATGCTCCTAGTTGGTATGAATAATAGTGTTAGAGTAAGTAAGGATAGAGGTACTTCTCCCTCCTCTTTTTTTTTTTTTTTAAATAAAAATTCATTTTTAAACCTATTTAAATATTCTGAGATTAGCCTCCAAAAAGTTAAAGAAAAAAGCTATCAAACTACCAAATGCAAGTGTAGTCCCATTTCATTGTTTCTGTCCGTTATTTTCTCAATGTCACATGAACTGCCATTTCTAAAGAGGAATTATAATTCCCATTCCCTCAAATTCTGATGTGAGAAAATGAGTTTATGCTTTCAGGGTTCCTAATTATCCCTCTGAGAGGGATGATCAAGGACCAGATCTGAAGTGCGGCACTAGCATGCAAGTTGACACACTATAGGGAAAAGGCAGGACTGTACTCAAGCGGGAGGGTGATGAAAGGATTACACAAGCCAGTGCAGGAAGTGTTTAACACAATATATAGGCATGAATCAAAGCCTGACACTCCAAAATTTGTAGCTCTGGCAGATGTTTCAAGAGCACTACACTACAGTGAACAAACAGGGAAGAGACCCAGTTGTGAGTCTTTTTGAAATAAATAAAGGAAGCAGTGAAGCAAGGCAAATCCTCCATATTCCTCTTCTACCCTCCAGGCTACAAATGTCCCAGAGGCCTAAATCTTACTATATGTAAAGTAACTTTGAATTTAGGAAAGATTCAACTCATACAAAGAATTTTCACAAAACAGTAAATACTATGATTCATACTGAGGTATCCATTGAGTTAGCCTTGAGAAACAATGAATGAGCTTTCAGCCTTTTGTTTAACTGAGGTGAGAAGAGGCTTCTACGAGTGATATAAAACTTCATCGTAGAAAGGAAAAAATGGGGGATTGAAAAGATTTTTGGATCTGATAATGCCTTTTCTGTTTGTTTATATACAAGCATTGTGAATTGATGCACAAAAAAGGACAGTAGTTCAAAGCTTTCACTTACATGACAGGAGGTTTATTTGAGTGCATTTTAGACAGCTAACAAAGCAGGTATCTAGAGTCAGAATTATCTGAGTTGTCTAGATAGTCAGTGCTGAGAGAAAGAGATCCACTTAATACTGAGATAAGGGCATATAGTAAATTGAATAAATCATCATTACAATGAAAACTCTCTCTCCTGACTGTAGTGACAGACTGGCTGATTAGCTTGGACCAGATAGTTATCTTTTAGAGGGCTAAATTTAGATGACAAGATTTATATTGTAAGTTTCACTACTTAGAAATATGAGGCAGTCTTCCATTAAGACTAGTAGCAAAATCAAACTGGCCCTTGGAATTTCTTTCTCTAGTGTATAAATGAGAAGAAACACTATCAGGATTAAAATATTAAACTCTGGCCAAGGCCAACATCAATGCCTATAAATGAGTGCTCTTAAATGCTTTGTATAAGCCCTTTATTTTCAAAAGCTAAATAATTTCCTTTAAAGTAATTGGATGTGGCCCTTCAGTATCTCATAGGAATTGTAATTAGGGTCTTGGAGTTTTCTACTCTTTTAGAGTATGACTTCCAGGATTTGTACATTTCTCTCATTTTATGAACTTCTTACTTGCTTACCACAAGTTTTGCACAAGCATCCTGTGATACACTTGCTGTTTGTCCCTATCAGTAAAAGCAAATTCTTAAAGGTAGCTTGTTGTTTCATTATTCTACTTCTTTGCTTGTCATTATGAAACAGCTTGGTTTTGATAGCTAGCTAAAAGGTTTCATAGGATCTCTGCAAGACCAGAAGTCAGATAAGGAGTTACAAATTAAGTTTTGGTAAAACGATCTCTAGGAAAGAGATAGTACAATAATTATGATTTATGCTTATATAGACCAATGTTTCTTGTTCTTTTGAGGCACAGGGTCCTGACTACAGATACCTGTAGGCCAATAAGTGTGAAAATATTTTTTTCACTCTTATTAACAGAGCAAAAGGACTGTATTCCACTGAAATATCAAATGCATGTTAAAGAAAATGGTTGACAGATGGATATAAATAGAGCTCTAGTTAGCACTCTATGCACAGTGTATATATGTAGGTATGTGTATGCTGTTTCAGATTTTTCTGCAGGAATAGAAGAATAAAAAATGTTGTAATAGTAAACAATGAATATGATCATAATAATGAGATCAGTCAAAAATATGAAAATCCTGATAAAGCATACCAGATTTTTGCCGATAAGTCATGCTGCACTATTCCCCAGCTGACAGAGGAAATTTCAGCACGTTTTCAGCATATAGGTCTCTGAAAGCAAAACTATTTTTATTCTGAACATGCTGATGAACTCCCAGTTGTACTCATCTTTTTATTCTTAATTGGGCTAATTTTCCTTAATACATCATTCTCAAAATTTATAATCAGTAATTGTCTTAAATGCAGAAGGCAAATAAGTTGGAGGGGTACTGGATATCAAGCCAGATGATTTCCAGTATTCAACACCTTCCCAAACTGTTTTATCAGTTCTTTTTTTTCATCAAATAACACAGAATGAGTTATATCCCCGTTGCTGAAAAGCAACAGACTAAGTCTTGCCCTGAGGGAACATAAAGGAAATAACTAATTGCAAATGAATTAATGTCTAGTTTCTGTCACATTTGCAGCACTGGCAGAACACATTGTGAAGATGAGACTTCTAAATCTCTGACAGTTAAGTTGCCAAAAATTTAATTTCTTTTTCCATTGTTAAATCTAACCTAAGATTAATTTTTCTGGATACCTAGAAAATGCATACTATTGACAGATTTTTTTCTTGAAATAACAGATGTGAGAGGAATATTCTTAAAAAGTAAATGTTGATGTGTTCCATCCTTCTCTCCCTCCTTCTATCAAAAGAATTTAACCTAGGCTATACATACAAAAAGCATGAATATTAAGTCATGCTGATCTGAGTTTTATTCGCTAAGTTCATTTAGCAAATATTCTTCCCCACAAGTAAAAAGCTTCATCACCACAAACAGTGCCCTTATTGTAAGAAGTACTCTGATGTTTGAATATTTCTACCTATGACATTATCTTTTGCACAGTTTGGGTCTGTTTAAATATTTTAGTGGGCCAAAATTATGATTCATTTTGTTTTCCAGGACTGATTTACTAGGCACTTTTTAACAATCAGTGGTAACTTTGAAAGATCAAACTGTAACCATAAAAAGTTAAACATTGGGTTTCATTAACCAGCAAAGTCATTTACTAGTGACATCATCAGTTATGCCATACTGCCAAAAGCTCACTTAAAGTTGCTAAGTGAAGAGTTGCAGAAATTACATGAATTAAATATGCAGTTTAATATAGACCTGAAAAGTGAATGGAAAGTGTGGGTGGAATTGGCGTCAAACCTGAATAATTCACTTTTAGAAAGGACTGTTTACTTGACAAAAATGTTTACTTGACTGTTAGCTTGATAAAAATGTGAATAAGTAATGTTTCAAATCAAAATTATTTTTATGAAGTGGACATCTAGTTATTCAATGATTGTTATGATTGTTATGATTTGGTCTCAAAATTTAGCAGCTATACTGCTCTTCTGGTGTCATGAGATAATTGAGCAAAACATTACTTTTTTGCTTGCTTGAGCTGTCACGATGCACCTCAAGTATATGCATTAGCAGATTGTATGAGAACTGCCTGCTACTTAAAGTATAAAACTCTCTAATAATAAATATTTTCTGAGTAGTCTATGTATTACCTTATTCTACAATCTAAGTGATCCTTCATTACCAAAACAAAGTAGAAAAAAAATATTTAAACTTGTTTTCACTAAGAGAGGATTATGGTGGGTTTTAAAATTTTTTTTATTGTTTGTTTGTTATTTTGGGGAATTTTGTTGGTTTTTTTTAACATAACACTGTGTAGCAATTATGTATAATAGTTAGTCAGAAGCAATCATTTTAGAATCTTCTTCCACCAAGTTTCTGTCTGACAGCTTTACAAATTAACTGTTAGAATAATAGTGGTTTTTTTCTCCTTCACAAAAGCACGAAAATTCATAGTTGAACCTGATACCTTGTCTTCATTATGCTGCTGCATTTGTGTCTAAGGGTGATGTGATATTAAGTACTCATTTCATCCAGTTTTTGAGCTCAGCTGATCATTAATCATGAAAAGTGGAATGGATATTTGGGTAGGGCATTGACTAGGATGCAGGTGACATGAATGACTTTCATGACTTAAAGACTGACTATACATCTTAGGAAAAGACTTTTTTTTCCTTTGTAGAGTGCTTCCCCTCCTCCTTCTACTTAGGTTCTCAGCTTCAGGGCCTGCTCCCCAGTCCAGAGCTGAGGTTCCTTCCTTCAGAGAAGGTTTGTGTGTGCTTAGCTTTTGATACTTAAAGTCTTTTATTATCTTTTTCTTCCAGAAAACACCATATAGCAACTAAATTTCCTCTTGCTAGCACATACACAGCAACCTAACATTGTGCGATGCATTGGTGTCTCTCACCTCTAGCCACATTAGGATCCTGAAAGAAGATACTTTCCATGTTAACAACTTCAGTTTAGTCTGTTAGATGTCCCCTGAGCAAGCCTAACTCTACCTTTTTATTTGTCGTAAGCAAAGAATAAATAATTTATCTGGGATGTTAACATTCTAGACCCGATTGACTGGGTTTTAACCCAGCCTCTCCTTATACTACAGTAACAAGCATTCACTATTTCTTCAGTGTATTACTAGACAAAAGACAGGGTTTGAATAATGTAGTTCATAAAATAAGTTGATTTAGTAGGACTATAATGCATACAAATTCCAAATATAAATTGAGCAATCCAGTTTCCTAGAAGAAAATTGGATACTGTGAAGAATTCATTCCCTTTCATCAGAATAATATTTTATGCTTTCCCAATATGTAAGCAAGAAAATATACCTTAATTGGTTTGATGAAATCAATTTTCTCTGTACAGCTTTTGACTTCGCAGGATAAATGTTTGCTAGGAAGGTGAAAGAAGAAAGTGTGGTCCAGAAAAAAGTTTGGATATTCACCTTTTGAAATAACTAGTCAAGTTTTAGTCCTTGATGAAAACAATGCTTATTCACTTGCAGAGGCCAGAATACCTGCAGTAAAACCAACTAAGACTGCACCCAAACATGCTTTTCAGGAAATCTTACCCAGTCTCTTGAAGCAGATGTTTGAACATAGTCTATACTTAAAAGCATAATGGGAAGTATTTAATAGGTCCTACTGATTTTTAAATGAACTGATTTTTCCCAGCAGTGCATTTTGTGAGAAAGAACAGGACTGATTCAGGGGCTCTCCTTAGAGAGAAGTTATGTATCTTTTTTAGTGGTGCCCAGTGATAGGACGAGGGCTAATGGGCATAAACTTGTACACAGGAAGTTCCATCTCAACATGAGGAGGAACTCCTTTACTGTGAGGATGATGGCACTGGAACAGACTGCCCAGAGAGGTTGTGGAGTCTCCTTCTCTGGAGAATTTCAAGACCTGCCTGGACATGTTCCTATGTAACATACCCTAGATAAAACAGCTTTGGCAGGGGAGTTGAACTAGATGATCTTCAAAGGTCTCTTCCAACCCTTACTATTCTGTGATTCTGTGAATTTGGGCAGTGCAAAGCTCAGATTTGGGTATCTAACTACTTTTAAGGCATTTCCATACTCTTTGCCATTTTTTTCCAAGATGCAGAAGGTTAGTTGTTTGTTTGTCTGTCTGGAATTCCAGCAATATGCCGTAAACTGTATGGAGATCCTAAACAGAACTTTGGATTGCAAATTTCACTAAATGATGGATTTGGAAGGCTGATGTCTGTGAAGATGAGACTGTGCCTTCCACCTGAAAGTAAAATCTCACTTCTTTGGCAGAATGGCCAATACAAAAAGTACAGTTACAAAATAAATTAAGTTATACATTTGTAGAAAAACAATACTGTTAGTGGCTTAAAACCATCCCTCAAAAACTAATGAGATGTTTTCACGTGATAGTGGAACCCAAACTTTGCAACAAATATCATTAAAAAGCAAAGACAGACCCACATGTTTGAAGTAGCCAACAGTCTACTAGAATGAGGCTGAAAGGCAGGCATTCCTTTGGGGTGCTGTACTGAGTTAACCTTGGCTGTCTGCCAGCTGCCCACCCAGCTGCTCTCTCATGCCCCCTTCTCAACAGGACAGGAGGAGAAAATAGTATGAAAAAACGTTGCAGGCTGAGATAAAGGCATGGAGATTCCTTGCCAGTTACCATCATGGGCAAAAGAAGCTCAACTTGAAGAAAATTAATTTATTTATTGCCAGTTAAAATAGATTTGGGTAGTGAGACACAAAGATAAAAAGACTAAAACACCACCTTCTGTCCAGCCCCTACATTTTCCAGACTCAACTTCATTCCGTCACTCCAAGCCCCCCTGCTCTGCCCTTGGGGTTGTAGTCAGTCCGTAACAGTCCATCTCTGTCTTTCCTTCCTCCTTGCATTTTTTTGCACCTTCTTAAATACACTTTCTTAGAGGCACCACCAGCTTAGCTGATGGGCTTGGCCATGTCCTGGAATGTGTCTATCTTAGAGATGACTGGAACTGGCTGTTCCTAGCATGGGCCAGCTCCTGACATCTTCTCACAGAGGCCACCCCTGCAGCTCCCTGGTGCCAACATCTGGGCACCTGCTCACAATTCAGATGCAAATAATTAAGCTGAAAGACCCTGGCATAACTTGGGTGGAGCAAGGTTTTTAATCTTTCCTTTGAATTTCTAGGTTTTGGGGGATTGTGGTGAGACTGCATATCCTCATCAGGATATCCTGCATATCCTATGTCTGTCTGGCTAAGGTTATATTAATTGTTTATTACGTACTTCATCTGGATATCAGTTACTTCCTTTGGATTCTAACTGGAAAACCAGTATACTTTAAAATGTGGTTTGTTAAAAATGTGTAATGCTTTACTGATGAAACAACCAATAAAAGTCTAGGTTCAGTTTGGAAATTCTACTTCCAAAAGCAAAAATGCAGTTCTCTTTCTGTGGCAACACCACTTCTTCCTTTACCAAATTATATTTTATGCTAGTGAGGAAAAAAAAAAGATTTTTCTGATAGGTTTTAAACCTATTTTATTTCAGAAACGCAGACAAAATAAATGAAGGGGGGTTGTGTGTGATGGTCGTTTCAAGAATTTGATAAATGATAGGGTAATGTGCAATAATGGTAAATACTACTGAAATTGAATTGAAATCGAGTTGAAAATAATTTCTTTTATTTGTGCTACACCTCCCAGTCATGGACAGGGGTGTAACTGGTAAACTGCCTCAGTGGAGCTCTATGGAAGCTTTGAGCAGTGAGGACTCTGCCATGCCATTCTATTTTACACCTTTGAAATTTCTTAAAGATTTACAACATTTTACTATCTTTCAAATTAAGTAGGACATTAATAATTCAAGTTAAATGTTCCTTTGGAAACATGAGACAAATCTTCATTTAGTGTAATTTGGCATGGCATCCTGATAAAACAGCTCATTCCTTGGAGTTAAATTTACTGATTTACCAAAACCATTGATGAAAAATGGCCACTGTATTGCCAACAGAGAGTGTTCAGCTAATGCTGTCACTCTGTTGGGGTGCTGATTCTAGCTAACATTTAGCTATGATAACAAAGGCAATGACCTCTGCATTAACAAAAACATGAGATTGTTGCAGAGTTTATTCACTGATCTTTAGTCTAAGGGCTCCAGGACATACTTCCAGACTTGGCATTTTATCTGGTTGTTTTAGCAAAGAAAGTGATATTTGGCTGTCAGAAACACCTAAACCAATATGACACACTTGGGAGCTGTATGTGGGCATTGGGAGCTCCTGGTTTGACTTCTTCAAGGAAATATGATAGGAAAAAAAAAAAGACAAAAAAAAGCTCAGTCAAATAGTTTACATTCACTTGCAACTTTCCAAATGTTAGCTGACTTTTGAAAATAATGAAGACCTGAGATGTCCAAGATTGCATATAACACCACAGAGCAGATGCTTGCACTTAAGTGAAATGTTGTCTCTCCAGTATATCATGTCCTTAACAGGGCTGCTGCTGTTCCCAATGGCCTTGTCATGTCTGTCCCATGTACAAGCCCTTGTGATGAGAAAACTATGTTCCCCAGGGTCAGCGGCAGTTGCTGGGCCAATCAAAGTCAGTGGTATCTCCACGGTCTCTTAGTGACAATCCTTCAATGAGGTGTCAAGCCTCCGCTCTAGACACAGCATCTGTCTGACATGCAGGACTACAGGCTGCCCCCAGGCAAGCAAAGGCATTTATTAAATGCAAAATGTAAGCAAAATGAATAGCTACAGCTGTCTTCCATTCCTGTCACAACTAGAGCTGTACAAGATTCCTACACTGGGGCCTTAGTAACTCCTGCAGGAGGTGATGAATGACAGCTTTTGCCACTAACATGTACAAATAGAGTTAAAAATTACATTGCTAATATTGAAATATGTATGTTTATCTTATATATGCACACACATAGTTTTATATGTAATGTTCCTGTGTTTTTGTTTATGCCTGTGTGTAAACATGTGCTTCTTAACAATTTTCATGTTGTCTCAGATAAGGTCAATTTATTCCATTAGGATACATGGTTTTATTTAATTCATTCTGGCTTTAACTTTTTTTCGGAAAAATATAGAAACTTTGTATGTGTGCATGTATGCACGTGCACGTGTGTTTTAGCTCCTTTAAGCTAGTTCAGAGCAAGAGGGAAAGATAGAATTTTACTAAGCTCCAAGGCAGCAAGATTGTAAATGTTCTACCTCTTTTGAAAGATAGCTTCTAAATATATTAGTACCTTTTTCTCTTACTTATGAGGAACATTTCTTTAAAATGTTGCTTAATTTAAAAATCCCAGAATTTTCATGTTAGTGTTTTTCCTCCCTTAATCGTGTTAAGAAGTAGACACTGAATATTACAGTAAAGTAAGCTTTTGAGAATCTGCATTTGATAGTAGAATTTTTCATTCAGTGCTAATATTGAGGATGGGGATGACTGCAGCTTAAGAGAAGTGGTGCTGTAGCCAGGTTCCCCATCTACCATTGAAAATGGGAGATCTCCCTCAGTGCAGGTCTCAAGGGAGCTATTTGGCATGACACTGTAAATGAGTGCTTAGGGACTCCTCTGTGCTTGCATCATTGATTTAGAAGACAGTTATAGCTCCTCTGGAATCATTTCATATATCCCCATAAATACACCCTTAGGGACACTAATGCACACATTACTGGAACAATAGTGTGTAATAGCAATTCGTTCAGTTTTACGCTGCTGATACTGTAGATGAAGGTGTCATTTGATCTTTAGACAAAAGTAGTTAGAGGATAATTTTACAGTTCCAACACAGAAAGCAGTAGTAGTCTGGTTTTTTTGGTTGGGTTTGGGTTTTTTTTTGGTGTTTTTTTGTTTTGTTTTGTTAAGGCTAAGCTCTGTGTGATCTTAAATCCTGAAAAACCTTAGTGACAAAATCCCACAGTGAAAATGAGATAAAATGGATTGGATTGGGGCAGTTTGCTTTGATTGAAAGAATTGTCTTTTTTCCTGCTCTCTCTTCAGATTATTGAAGGGCTTTTTTTGAGTTCATCCTGTCCTTTGTCCATCTTCTCAGGCAGTAATTCTCTCTCTGTTTGTGTCCACATGTAATTTGTTTTATTTTTCTGCTATGGACTATATACTTTTATTTTAGAGATAGTAAAGATGCCAGATTGCTGTTTCTGAGTATTACATTAACCACATTTTTGAAGTGTAATATGCCATGAAGAACTTAACTATAGGAAATCAGTGTTGTTTTAAGGAGAAAACAAATGAAGTCTCAGTTCTTATTGTAAATAATAGAACCTAGTGCAGAAGAAGTGTGAATATAGGTGTCTGACATTCACTTCTACAAGAGATGGGGAACTTACGCAACATTTATGGTCTTTATCTCAATATAAAAGTAAAAATGCAACTTAATAATGAATACTTATTTGGGTAGACCAAAGGATATTTTCATCCAATGATCGCGACAGTTGGCCTCAAAATTCCTCCCCCTTCATGTCTTGTCCTAGTCCCCTTCTTGTCACTTTACAATAGTTACAATACATAATGCTTACAATAATGCTTTGGAAAAGGAGTTTTTTCTATAATGTAGAAAAAGAAAGTAAAGGCATGTCTTACAACTTTATGTTGACTAATTACACAAAGAATTTTTTCCTATCTGTATTAGGAATAAATATCCAGATCATGTATATATTTACATTATTATTGTTCCATTAACCACTGAAAAGAAGACTAATAAATGCAGAAGAAAACAAAAGTCAATTATTTTTTTACCGCCTAAACACATAGCTATTTTAAAAACAAAATGCCACACTCGCTAACCCTCCTCAACTCCCCTGAACAAGAAAGCATCTTTTTAGAAGTTTCACCCCGTGGACATAATGGATGCAACTGGACCCAGCTGTGATGAAATGAAAGGAGGAGGTTTTGCCTGTACGTCTCTGCAGTTCCACAGACAAGGATTCATTCTCCATTGATTTGGTGTGAAAGCAAAGTCAGACTGAAAGGGAAAAACTTATTCATTTGTGCCAGGCAAGTACTCTCAGATAACCAAGATGTCTTTCAACCTTTGGTATTCACCTCACTGAGAAGAAATTATACTGATGCTTTGCAATTTATTTTATAGCAATGTGTAATAACCAATCTTTGAAAGCTTGGTTGGTTTGGGAGGAGAAAAAATAAAAGGATCTAATGCAGGATAGTAAAATCAGAGCAGGACAGAGAACAAGAACTTCTTTGATGTCTAAGCATTCTGATCGATCCGAGATTAAGCTAATGAGGAAAAGAAGTTAAGATTTCTTAAGGTTAGTTTTGCTCTAACCAAGTGCCTATTTTCTGACATGGAATCCACCTGCCACACAACAGCAGCATCCATATTATTAAGATCTCTTTGCCCCCTAAAATAGACCAGTCCCACCCCAAACTGACCACTGGGAAAGTCTGTTGCCAGGGCTAACTCCTGTGTCTTGCATGGAAGTTGTTTGGGACCATGCCAGTTGATCAAGCCAAAAATCTTGCCATAGACCTTTTCATCAGTTCCTTGGCACTGTTAATTTCACCAGTGTAGACACAGACTACATGTGTGTAGTGGGTCTGGCTGAGCTGGTTTTCCCCATAGCAGCCCTCATGGTGCAGTGTTTTGTGCTGGGAGCTAGAAGGGTGTTGATAACACACCCGTGTTGTGACTACTGCTGAGCAGGGCTCACACAGCACCAAGGCTCTTCCCAACATTCCCCCCTGCAGTGGGATGGGGTGGGCAAGATCTTGGGAGGGGACACAACCAGGACAGCTGACCTGAACTGACCAAAGGGGTATTCCATACCATATGACGTCAGCTCAGCTATAAAGCTAGGGAAAAGGAGGAGAAGGGGGGGGGCATTCTGTTGTCCTCCAGAGCAACCGCTATGCGTCTTGGAGCCCTGCTTCCCAGGGAGGGGCCAGATGTCGCCCATTGATGGGAAGTAGAAAATAACTTTGTTTTCCTTTGCTTCCACGCGCGGATTTGCTTGGCTTTTCTTCTATTATTATTAAACTGCTTTTGTTTTCTCATCTTATTTTCCTCCCCTTTTTTGCTCTGCTGAGGAGGGAGAGGGGAAGAAAAGGGGGGGTGACAGAGCGGCTTGGTGGGCACCTGGCGTTCAGCCAAGGTTAACCCACCACAATGTGCAAAGAAAATCTATACCATAGCACACTTCTCTCTGAGTTAATGAGATATGATACGCCCATATAATCAACAGTGGGATTTTTTCCCCATGTATACCTTCATTCCCTGGACCTGTGCATGAAGGAAAAGGTGTCCTATGAGCAGTGCTGGGCTGACTTCACAGGAGAACAGGATTTAACCGAATTAATATATGCAGTAAGGGTACTACATCACACCCAAGATTTCTACTCAGACTTTTACCCAAGAAGTAGTTCTCATGAAGGCAGAAAAAGAATGGTGTATCTCTGCACAAATTCAGAAAATGTATTTAATTCTTTTGAATTTGGCTAATGTAGCATTTGCCTGCTTTTAATCACCCAGACAGTATACCGAGTGGGGGAATCAGCCTGCTTTTTTATTTATCATGATAATATTATTATGAAATGTCATCTGTTATTGGCTTAAGACAAAGAGAGAAATGTCATGTTTTAAATTTTTTTCATAAAAATGTTTCAGCTAAAAAAGCTTGTTTGCAACAGCTTTCAATGGGTATTTATTGAAGGTGTTGGTGCCACACAGATATTTACATATTTCCATATGAGTAAGATCAGGTATCTAAATGGGTCTTCTCTTTGATTTCTATGGAGGCTGAATCAAGTAAATAGAAAATCAATGTGTAAATAAATGCAGGAAGAAAAAAATTAAACTAGGAAAAAATAAAGCCTTTCAGATTTTTCTAACCTGGGGTTCACCTGCCAGAAATCACATTGACACTAATAACATTACTGATTCAAAATAATGAGATGGATTCTAAATAATCACTAACAAAGTTATGATAATTAATTACCAAGATGTTGAGAATAATAAGCCTTCTTGCCACCCTCATTATATTTGAGCTCCCTGAAAATGGAATTTGGGGAGAAAAAACAGTTCATAAAAACAAGGTACAAGGTAAGAGAGTAGCTCTAATCTAGCTTTAACTTTCTAATTAGATTTTTAAATTCTTCACTGCAATGCAATACTGTTCATACATAGGTAGGTAATATTTCCCTGAAAAGGAAAAGTCTTTGTATGTAATATGCTCATTATTACAACAGTGGGACAACAAAAGTACCATAGCTGCCTACTAGAGCAAAATAATGAGATTTAAGTGTCACATCAACGTTATTTAGGCATTGTTGATTAATAATGCTGAACATTTTTTCTCATAAATATGCCATTTTCAGCAGCTTTTTAAAAGCCCGTATACAATGTCTTAAGGTGTTATGCATCTAAAAGCAAACCAGACCATTCTTTTGGCTTGATAGAAAGTGATTTTTGAACAGGAAAGAACAAATTTAACCTTACTGAATCCAGTTTCACTGATATTATACAAATAAGTGAAATCTAAATGGCTCTTTCTATGCTAGGATAGGCCAGCCAGGATTACAAAAATAAACATACTAGACATAAACTCAAAACTTTGTAAAGTTTTAGGTATACTTTTAGCACGTATAATTTCCAGATGAATTCATGAACCAGAAGGAAGAACAGTTGACTGCATATTAACTAGGTATTTGAAGATAAAAATCAAGAACAGAAGAATAATGTGACAGTTTTCTTTAAAATCAGTCCAGTTTTTGGTAGTTCAAGAGGTTTATAATACCTGAATATGTGTAAGTTGCAGTGCTCAGCATTATTGACAACTTTTCATAATATATGTCTAGATAGAGGTAGCCAGCGTATGCGCTGAAGTGATATAAAGCAGGGAATCAAAGCTTGTTTAGGCCTTTTACTAAAAACATCAGAGGTCCAATTATAGGTTTGCTTAACCTACTCATTCTAAACACTGGGTTATATTCCTTTCGGCAAAAGTATATCTGATTCTAGTGAGTTCAGGTTTTGGCTCTCCGTAGTCATGGTCTTTGTTGCCTGTTGTTGATCCCAATGAAGAAGTTTGTCTTTGCTGCATCTGAATTTAAAATGTTGAGCACCAACTTCTTCCAATATGCGTTACGAACCAAAAAGTCATTCTTACATTTACGTAAGGTGGAGTAATCATACATGGAAATATAATCCTCAATTTTGTTCTGCAAAACATCAGTCTTCCAAGTAGTTCTGCTGGAAAAGCATCTTCTGTAAGCCTCATTTCATTTTCTCTGGGCTATCAGATGTGGCGATTTAATTTGTTTCACATTCATATCCAGTCTGCTTTCTAACTTACCCTATTTATTTAAACTACCAGGTTTTTGAATTTGCACTCATATGCTATACTCTCTCCAAATGCAAGCTGAATTCACCCATAGGAGACCTCTCAATCTTTTCAAAACTACCAGTACAAATTATATCTGGCTGCTTCATGCTGGGCACACTGTAAAGGAGGACAGCTGTCAGAGGCAAGCAAACTTCCATATACATTTGTGTCTCTTTTATTATACTAATGAAAATATATAATCAGTTTCAGTACAATCCCTATGGATTTTGTGAATGTTTTTCTACTTTGAGCTTAGGTTTATTTGTCATTCACATAAACTTCAGGATCCATGGGGAGGAAAGAAACATAGAATATATAGAAATTGCATTTATTAAGTGATTCTCAAGAGATATTTAACCTCAGCATCACGCTATCATACAGTATGTCACTTTTGTTAGGCTGCAGGAATTTAAACTTTTAAGAAATATACCAAATGACTGGGCCAGAGCATTTCTGAATGATGCAATGATTAGAGAGAAAGAAGTGAAAAATTGCAATGAATAATTTATCTTCCCTCTCTTTTGGACTTGTGGAATATCCACCAGATTGCAATTTGACAAATTTAAGATAAGGTTTACCTCAAGTAAAATGTGACTTATAGATTTTCTTTCCTGGCTGTTTGAAAATATAAGAAAGAGTCTCAAGGGGAAAAAAAAGGGAATGAGATAGATGAGATGCAAATATCTCAGGGGAGTAATTTGTAGTATGCGGTAATTTATGTTAATAATAAATTCATTTTTTAATAATTGATGTATAGTAATTTTATCATCATATTTACCACACAAGTTTTACTAAAGTAATTTCAGCCACTTGTGCTGTGATTCAGCCTCTAAAAAATCTTTGTCCTTTAAAGTCTTACTGTCTGTAAATAGTAGAAAGAAAGTAAAGGAATTCAAAGTGAGATTCACCTGGAGGAATTAGGATGCTCAGAGCTATCCAGCAAAAATCTTTATTTGAAATAAATAAGGAGACACAAATTGTTAGCTAACAGATATTCCTAAGTCGATCTTTTTGTTGATTTGTCATAAGGAATCTAGGTAGCTTAGGGTACGTATCAATACCATCTCTACAGCTATCTATGCTTTTTTCATATTTTTGTCTCTAGGGCAATTATTGTATTTCTTTTATGTGACACTCCACATGTGAGGATATAGGAAATCTAGATTCATGTGCCAATGGGGGATGGTAGGACAGCCAAAACTCTGCCTGGTAGGATATGATGGTCAAGGGGCTGTCACCTAGCAGTTGTGTTACCCAGAAACTAGGTCTTTATGAGAAACAAATTAAAACTGTATTGATTCAGAATTAACAAATTCAGAAGAGTGGGGGTTTTTGCGGTCCCTTTGGAGATAGAGGGACTTAGAGGGATAAATGCATTGGCCTGTTTTATCTGAAGTAATCCTTAAACTCAGGAAAAGAAGGTCAGAGCTCCTCTGTTGTCAGTGAGTGTTCTCTTTAACAGACCGTTGTACAAAGTACATTGTCACAATTTTTTTTTCCTCAAGTTTTGAAAATTTAGTCATTCCAGCATGTATTATGTGCTGTGTAAGAACAAACACAAAATTAATCTACAGAGAAATTTAGGCAGAGAAATACCTGTGGAGCCCCTTTCACAGAAATGGGGCTCAGTACACAGCTGAGACTGAATCAGTGGGAGAAATACAGGTTTCTGAATCAGAATTGAAGCACCCCAGTCTTAAGATGCTGAGCCGAGGGCATAGGGGTATTTGAGGGTGTTTGAAAGGCAAGCTGCAAGGAAGATCTGAATGTTGAAGGTAAAGCCAGTTTTTACATCAAACTATGCTGAACTTATGTGATTAAGCATTCCATTGAATAGTATTGTACTGAGGGTATTGTATTAAATAATGATTTTTTTTTCCCCTCAGGATAAATAAAAATGCTACTTGTACTTCTCTGCTAATTAATCCATACCCAAGAGAGATGATCTATTTTAATTGCTTTCCAGAAGACAATGTTTGTTTTTCTTTGCCATGCACTTAACAAACAGCCTTTCTACTTTTGTCTCTCTCCTAGGGCACATTCACAAAAAGATAATGCATCTCTACAAATTATTTGGCAGCTGGTGGTAGAATATAATAAGTCCATTAAATTAAGAAACAGCTCACCAATATTTTTTTTTTTCTAAATTACACTATAAAAAGAGGAGTAACAGTTCGTGAAGCAGAGGTTTTCCTCACAAACAATTAAGGGCTGTGAGAATGGTGGCAGTCTGTGTTCAAGGCTTTAACAGCACACAGACAAATGGTTCTCTTTAGTTCTGCTTCACAACAGGAAGTCATTGTTTTAAGACAAATGTGCCCAGGGTAAAATGTACTGAATCTCAGCAAACTGATATGTGAAGACATAAAGCTAACTTAGACCCAGTAGATCAGGGCACACTGGAGCAAACAGCAGGCAGTGGTTTTGAGCAAAAAATATATGAGAGGTGTTTCCACTGGAGATGTAGAATTCATTTCCATAATGATGCAACTCTGAGTTCTGTGGTGCTTTTGCCTTGTCTTGCATCTGAAACAATGCTGTGCTGGAAAATTGTCACGTTTCCTCCTGAAAAAAGAGAGAATTACAGACTAATAAAATAAAATATTAAAATGGGCATAAATTAATTTAAAATATGTGTCAACACAGTATAGTTAGACTATAGTTAGGAAAACACAGTTTGCACACACAGGGAAGCTCATTGAAATACTTAGCTGATGACAGAGTTAGAAATCATGGATTTCCTGAAATGTTTAAGGTTTCAGCTTTCTATAACTTAAATGATGTTACTTGGTTTTGTTGATTTTAAGTTTTACATGAGCAGCTATAGAACTTGTTGAGAACTTGGGTAATAGAAATTCATATAGTTCTTCCCCAAAACACACACAAAAAGAACCAGTAACTTGAAAAAATGCATCAATACAGTACAATACAAGTTAAATGTACATCCAGAACACTTCAGAAAACCCTATTTCAGGGTTTTCTGATCTGTGATTTTGTTTCAATCCACTGTGAAGATACTATCATCAACCGTTGTCACCCTTCTCCCCTACTGAATATATAATCTCTTTCCAAATTTCAACTTCATGGACGCTTCAACTACAATGGTAAGGTCTTGTTTTATGACGTCTGGCTCTAATTACAATGATGGAATTGCACAACAGATTTCTAATGATATCTTATTTCATTAAATTTCTGGAGAAAAAGTAGAGTAAGTCTCTAGTTTTGCTATTCTGGGGAAGAAGAAAAAGAAAAACTTGATGGGTGGAGCATATCTGGTTCCAGGTAGCTTATACTATATAGCTGTTAGATCATTGCCTTGTGCTTCTAGTGTTTCATAGTTGATATTGTCCTAAAATACTCCATGTGGAAATAATGTCATTTAAGAATAACATCAGAAAGTAACAAAGGATACTATTCATATAGTATATTTATGTTGTTGAAGCTCATACCTGTCTTTGCACTACAGAAAGATGCAAAGAGCTGAACAAAGCAAACACTAATACAAGTATTTTTCTAACCACACACTTTGAAGGGATTATTAGAGACATCTCCAAAAGTAAAATTAAAGGCTCATGGATCAATGCAAGCAGGTTTTGACCATTAGTTGAACTATGTCTGAGAAGAAATACAAGAAAAAAATTTTGCATGGGCAAAATCTCAACTGAAACTTCTACCAAAGCACAGAACTCTCCACCTATTTGAGCACAAAATGCTACAAACCCTCTATATACATATGGAAGATTTACTTTTTTTATCATACAGTTTTTAATATCTGAAAAGTAATTGACAGAATTTGGTTATTTTCCCCACTCTGATAAACTAGAAGAGATGAATTTTCACATCAGTGGCAACCAAACTCTTAAACTGGAGTACTTTGAGGCACAGATACAATTTATCCTGATATAAAAAAAAAATAATAATCACACGCATAACAATTTTAGCTCAAGTCGTCCTCTGGGCTTATAATTTTTGACCATTCTCTTTTCACTTTTAGAAACAAATTGTAGATGCTCAGATAAAAGAAAACCTGTCAGTCTTCTTTTGTTACAACATTCTTGTTGGCAGAAGGAAGAACCAAAGAAGTTGGCTTGGATTGTGTACAGTTGCAAATAATGAGATGTTGAAAGGATTACTGCAAATAATCCAAATATAGTCTCCATGAGCTGCTTGTCCCAGGTTTATTTCATGTGTCCCAGCATCTTCCCTTTGTGTATCACATGCAAGTGCAATGGCATTGTGGTTTATTTGGTACCTTTTGTTGTTAGCTCTAGTAATTATTTGAAAAAATATTGAGTTATCTTTATTAATTTAGTTTCAATGATGTTCATGGTAAGTCACAAGGAATAGCAAATATTTAAAGCAGATGTGTGCCAAATTTTCAGGGTAAAAACCTTTGCAATCTATTTTTAGAAATTAATGTTATGAAACATAATGCTTAAATTCCAGACTTGAAAAGTATTTGTATATTTGTTATTTTAAATTTAATGAGGTGTGCTAGTCATTTATTCATTACATTAAGAGGCCCACGTACATCTGAAGGGAAGTAAGACCTGTCTGTGTAAAGTTTCCTACTATACCCTGAGCTTCTCTTTCTAAGAAGCTGAGGAATGGAGGCAGCAAGGGAACAGCTTTGGGAGCAGATACTACCTTCACATTCACACTTGTTCTAGGCACTACCCTGGATCTTAATGCTGGAAGTAATCTACTTTGACAGAGCTCTATTTACACTGAAGATCCTGACTGTACAGGCAAACTGTACTCCCAAGAGTGCACCAGACTGACTTCAATTTAGAAATAAGCACTTGATTAACTTCTTGTGATGACCTCTTATTTTTTTTCATTTTTTTTTTACTAGCTTAAAGCAAGATTTCCTCACAGTTTTACTCCGCTTCAGTATATAGCTCACTAGCACTGCTGAACATTAACAAATGGGACAGTATTAGCATTAAACACAGGATGACATGCTTGAAAACCAGTAGCAGAGGACAAAATCCTGAAAATGAGCTTTAGAGTCATGGAGTTAAAAAATTTTCTACTTCGACTAGGAAACATGAGTAAATTGGGATAAAAATAGACATTTTAGAAAAACAAAATAAAAAAACCCCAAACCCACCCGACAAGCAGACAATTCAGAGCCTGTTTCAGCAGGAACAGTTCCTGAACTAAAGAGGGCTTAATAAACCCTGGACATGGAAAACATTGCTGCATAACAACACAATACATCTTACTCCAGGTTCCCCTTAGTAATATAAAAGGAGGACCCTTGCGCGAAGGGTATATGCTGATGATTCACAAGTTTCAGGAAATAGCAGGGGATTGTTATCACTGGTTAGAATCAATTTTTGAGGAAGAGAAACAGAACTGTCCACAGTTAATAAGGAATTAATACTGTAATGTGGAGCCTAGAAGAAGCTGTGCATAGTTTGACTGCCTCTGCAGCATAGCTGAGGCATTGGTATATCCAAAGTAAACTTCATTTAGAACATATCAGAAAACTATCAGTGGTGGATAGCTGTTTCAGTAGTTTCACAGCAAAAAGACAAACAACAGAGCTTCATGTATATTAATCCCCTTAGCGAAAGCAATGCTGGCATCAGAATCACAGAATCACAG
>VZZY01011465.1:0-44228 GCA_013400335.1 Eurystomus gularis
TAAATGTTATTGAAAAAATAATTTTAAGTATATGTAAATTACTGTTACATATGGACTGCATATGATCTTATATTTACCAGGACTTATGCTTTTACATTCATATGTTTAACTGTAGTCACTGAACTGGACATTGAATACATTGAACAACTTCTATACACACTGGCTTTTAGTTAACTTCAGTTGTAGCATATTATGTTTTGTGTACTTCTGTTTTGTACAAGTATAGTTTGTCAGCCCACCTTCTTAATATTGGCTTTTAAAAATTTTCATTGATTTGCGAACAGTTATAGCCTCTTTTATTTTCTTGATATATTAAACTGATTTATATTTTAAAATATGATGGCACAGGTCAAACTTTTCAAGTCCAGGGCAGCTTCATGGTAGTCAAAAATTCTTGCTAGACAACTGAAACGAAAGAACCTGCCTGTACTGTGTAAGTGGAGTAGCACTTGGGTTCTCTGTATGCATACTTTACATTCTCTCTCTTCGGTTAGAGACATATATCTTAATTCCTGAATTCTATCTTCTTGTGTAATGACTTAGAAGACATAATGTCTATCCTGATCAATTTTACAATGACCTTGTACAGATTAATGAAATTTGATGTTCTGAATAATTATCCCTTAAATTACACTTCATATGTTGAGTTATGTTTTTAACACAAAGTGTGACAATGTGTAAAATACAAATGGTATTTCAATAATAGCTTACTCAGACTGTATAATGATTGCTGCTTTCCTAAGCCATGGATGAGGGAAAACCTTCATGTTCAGGAAGGACAATAACATCTGTTGAACTTGAATGTCTGTATTGCATATGTTTGAATAAAGTTGAGTTGAATACATATGCAAATTGTGTTCTGGGGAAATCTGTGATTAAAGCTTTCTGTATTATAAGTTTCTGCAGATTTTCTTCTTCAGAAATACACCCGTTACAAGCCCATTTGTGACAAAGTGAAATGTGTACAAAGGTGACAGAAAGCCTATATAGTAATGAGCACTTAAATAAAAGAATGTGGTGTTTCTTTTGTGTTTTTGAACCTTCCTTCATGAAAATTCTAGTTCTTGTATGAAAAGAGAGGATGAATCAATCTTTTTCCTGTGCCTTCATGATTTTGCAGACATGTGACATTTAGGTCAGGTCATTTCCAGATTTTGAGGAGTATAAGCTTATATTAATTATTTTATTAGGAGCCAGACTATAGTTTTAAGTGTTATTTTGATCTCTTCTGAATCTTTTCCAGTTCTGAAGCATT
This sequence comes from Eurystomus gularis, assembly GCA_013400335.1. Classification (NCBI taxonomy): domain Eukaryota; kingdom Metazoa; phylum Chordata; class Aves; order Coraciiformes; family Coraciidae; genus Eurystomus; species Eurystomus gularis. The sequence goes on from VZZY01011465.1 coordinate 1,256, forward strand.
CTTCAGAGACAAAGTGACCAGAACTGAATACAGTTTAAACATACAAACAAATCTTTTATGTCATCATATGCTATGTCATACTCTTTTTCTGGTTTATATTCCTTTCTTAGAAATTCCTAATATTTTATTTTTATTTGAGTAGTTACACCAAGCCAACATTTTTTTGGTTATCATAATCCAAAATTTCACACTTGAGTGAGTGAAATAATGTTCAGTTCAGAATCCATTATTTCTGTGTGCAAAGTTAGGATTGTTTTTCTCCTTTGTACATCACATTTGTGTACATAGAATGTAATTTGCTATTCTTCTGTACAGTCACTTAGTCCTGAGGCCTTTCTGTGGTTCTTTACTACAACATACATGCTTGTTGCCTAACTACCAAAATCCAAATAACAGCATTGTCAGCATTGATGTCTGCTCTGTTTTCCAGATCTCTTACTGTATATCTCTATGTAATAATATAAGTGATCTCTCTCCATTGTAAGAGTGGATAGCTTAGACTTTCCCTCTTTTCATTCATTAATTTTTCCATGTAAGGGCATTTCTTCTTATTCTGTAGCAGTTTTGTTTCCTAATAAGCTTTTGGAAAGGACATTATCGAAAACCATTTGGAAAGAAGGCACCAAAGGCTCTCTGTGGTCTTATGATTAAAACATAACCTTTCACAATCTCCTTCATGTAACTTGTTCAGAGTATTTTCTTTAATCTACCATTTCATCATTGAATCTTCAAATTTTAATTTAATAGCTTATTAGAAAATAATTTAGAATATGTATTCAGAACTGTATGTGATATTCTTCATATCACTTACATTGTGGTACAACTTTGTTTCTGATCTGTGACCATTGTGTTACTGCTACATAGTATAAAAGTCCATAGTCAGAAAGAGTTCATCTGGTAGTATATCTTATACATTTCTTAAGTTGCTACCAATGCAGTGTAGATGCTGTTCAAATCTAACAAATTTTCCTTATAGTAACTACACAGTAATCTTGCAGTTTTTCCTAGAATAATTCCTAAAAGTATTGTATTTCTTTCTACTATTTCATTTTTCCTCGTAATTCTGCTGATTATTACACTACAAAAACTACTAAGAGGAAATATAGAAAACATAGTACTGCGTAATATCAAAGTAAACTTAAATTAAAAATATTAACTTTTCTATCTCAATACTGAAGGAACATACAGATGTACGTACCATAAAACTTGTAAACTATAAGTTTTCTATTTCATACTCATTTGTGCATAAGGGTAAATATTCTTTTTGTATCATTCAGCATAGCTAGTATAATGACCTTTTCAAATACCTATCATTTTTTTAAAATCCAGCAAGACAATTATTTTAATTTTATTTTTTATGTAAAATGATACTTTTTTCTCCTTTTTTAATGTTGTACAATGTATTTATTAAGATAATGTCAATTAGAAAACTTGCTTGGCTTATAGTCCTAATAATTTTTATAGTCTTTATTGTGTTATTGTATCTGTAGCATGTTGAAAATATGCATCTAGACTTTTTTTTAGAATTAAGTTTTTTATCTTTAGTTTTTGTAGTATTGTCTAAGATACGGAATTGCCAAAATAAAATGTAGTATTTAAGCAGTAGCATATGTTTAGAATACTCTACTTTACCAAACGTACACCTGCCATACAAACATTTCTTTAAACTGTATTTCCACATTGAAGAAAGATTTTATTGACACTGACAATCAGGTTTGTTCCCAAAAAAGTTCCGGTTTATTTATAACCTGTAATTATCTTAAAAGTATTTCAGATTCCATGCACTTATTTACTCTGAGTTTTCTTTGTCATCTAATTAAATACCTTTGTATTGATATATATGTTCTTCTTTACAGTGCTCATCTGAAAGGATGTCAAAACATTGAAAATTATTCCTGGATAATTTTCAACACTAAATTTGCACAGCTAAAAAAAGGAAGATTGATAGCCTGAGTTCCTAATAATAATCAATGTCACTTTCACAGATCACATTTATATTGAGATACTCTGAGAAAAAAACCTTTGCACTGTAGATGAGGGAGAGGTTGTATCAAAATATGGCAAGAAAGGCTGCTGCATTTTCTAATGTAAGTTTTCTAAATGTGGGTCTGATGGCACAACAAAAACTAAATTCATGCAAGGACAAAATTAGAAACAAAGCGTAAAGAAAATTATTGAATAGAATCATAGATTAATTCAGTTTGGAAGGAATATCAGATCTCTAGTCCAAACTCCTCCTTGAAGCAGGGTCAGCTGTACAAGCAGACCAGATTGCTGATGGCTTTATTTTACTGCACAGCTTGTCTTCAACCTATTCCACTGTGAGACAGTCCTCACCATGAAATGGTTTTTCCTTTTGTCTAATTTGAACCTATCATCTCAATGAATGTCCATGGTCTGTTGTCCTCCTATGATGCACCACTGGAAAGAGTATAAGTGAAGATGGTATTGGGGAGCTGCTTTTAAGTCCTCCTGAAGCTGCCTAGTTTCTGGACTGTTGAAAGAGGCCAGTTCCCTCCCCCTTGTAAGGGCAGGTATTCCATACCCTTGGTGGCACTCCACTGAACTGTTTTCAGTTTATCAACGTCTTAGTTGTACTGGAGGGCCCAAACCTGGCCCCAGTACTCTAAAAGTGGTGTAACAGCTGCCAAATAAAGAGGGATAATCACTGCCTACTCCAGACCTTTCCATTAGTCAATATGGTTTATCTGAAGTACAGAAAGCATTAATTAAGCAAAAAGAAAGATGTTGAAATATTTGTTAATTTAAAAATCTACATTCTGTTGCTTCTAGTACTTTAAAAATTACAGAATCAGATGTCTGCCCAAGAACCAGGTCTGTGAAGGAAGTTGCATCACAGCTTCTTGGATGGACAATGATGGGAAATTCTAAAAGTAAAATGAAAGATCTTAGGGAAATTCAGAACCTTCTCAGTTTTAATAAAATCTATGTATCCTGTCCTGTCAGTGCAGACAAATACTTGACTATGTGCCTTGAATTTTTTGCTCTATTATTTCTTGTCAGTTCAAAGATCTAAAAACCTGTCTGTAAAGTTGGCACGTGTTTATTGCCATATTAGTCTGTGTAGTGAACTAGGATGAAACTGTTGTCCTAGCTGTAATAACATAAGTGAACTCTGAGTCGTGTTCATAATAGCTGTAGCTAGATAGTGTTTTTTTAGTGTGTGTGTAAGCATAGAAGAAATAGACCTAAAAATATACTTATTTTAATGCCAGCACCACTACTTAATCTTAGTTGCTGCTATTACTGATATTTCTAATCTTTCATCCGTGTATGATTTTGTGGGTTTGTTTGGATCTTGTTCTTTCTGTGTACATGTAATTCTCAGTGGTATCCATATACAAACAATGCTTTTGCTTTTTCTTACCTAAAAATGTCTTTTTGGGTATTGTTAGTATTCTATAGAGGAAGCAGACCATCTCTTCTTATGTTTTTATTGCATGTAACTTGGTGGTTTCTCTTCTAAGTCAAGGTTCTGGTTCTAAACCAGGTAGTAACTGACTAGAACTGGTGTTACAAAAGGTGTTACCATAATGGTAGGAGGCAGCACGTCAACGCATTAGAGCTTAATGTGCTTGAGTATTGTATTTAGTCATAGTTGAATGAACTATAAGTAACTATAATCGCTTTCTGGGAGGGGATGAGATATCTGCAACTTTCATGTAGAAAGAAATTTTGATAGTGATTTTTTATTATTTTGGTGCTTAACAGAATTATTTGATTTTTACTATAATTTTAAGTTTTATGCTGCTTCACAGTTTTCTTAACAAATTCATTGCATCTTCTAGTATCTTTCCAGATACACCAGATGACCACTGCTTTGTTCATGTCAACACAGAATGCCTATTTCATTGATTATATCCAAAGGATGTGATCAGTTTTTAGAAGTAATAGAAACAAATACCAATTGCATTACAGAAATATTGCAATCCTAAGAACACAAAGAAAGGTAATGAACAGGAACATCATGGTGATAGTTTAAAAGCCTTTTTGGGAAGAAAGGAAAGGTTTTCAGTGCCTTCAAGTTCATTATTAAATAGGATTATTTTAATTTTTGAACAGCAATGCTTTCAGAAGACTAAAGTTAGTTAGTCACATGTGGTGACATTCCAAAAGTGGGAAAGGAAACCCATGGTTGTAAGAACTAAGATGCAATGGCAATGATATGGGAGGGAATTAATCCATTATAGAGATCTTGTGGATAAGTTATTACAAGATTGACCTAAAGAAAACAAATGTACTTAGCGTATTGGGGGTTCTAAAATGCAAGGAATTGCCATTTCTGTTCTGCAGTGGTAGTAGTGATCCCTAGTGAAAGGTCTTGAGAAAAAAGTTGAATTAGTGAAGGCCACAGAACTATAAAGTGATTGCTTTACGTGTTATTTCATAATAAAATGTGTGAATATTTCCCATTATATTGAATTATATCAAATATGAATCTCCAACAAAAAGGATATGAACAAAAATAGCACCAAGAATCCCAACAGTATAGTGAACTGCTGAGATAATCCTCTTTACAGTTTAAAAAAAAGAGGAGGAGGGAGGATAGAGAGCAAAAGTTTGTCTTTGGCTGTGTGCCTGCAAATTCGAGCATGCCTGAGTGCATCCTCAGGTACTGAAGCATGCATGGCCCTGCTACTGAACTGGTAGTTCTTCCTGCCACAGAGCATTCTGTTCCATCATCAGCTGCCCCTGAACAATTTATGATGTGGCTCTGCCATCAGGACACTGCAAGGATGGACATCTTGTTTTGGTACCTGAGAACAACTAACTAACATACACAGAAGGCTGGTTCTTGCCAGCTGATCTTAATGACTAAGAATAGTTCACTAGCTGATGATATGGCCTTCATATTTACAAATTCTGTCTAATAGAGATTGTTTTATCTGTCAGTTTTGAAAACAGAATATGTTGAGGATATATGTATTTAAATATGTCCTTATTCTGTGGTCTGGCTTACGGGTTGTATATATGCTAGAAAAAGATTTTTCTCCATAAGCTGTGTAACTATTTCTGTGGCTAATAGAATATTTGTGGGTATCTTAATACTGATGCTGTCAGAGCCGCATTTTTGGTTGTTGGGTTTCTTTGGAGGTTCCCACCCTTTTTCTAAATTTTTTTTGAGGAGCATGTCAGGTGTGGTGCTGAACAAGTGCATGATAGATTTAGGGACTTTATTGTTCCAGATCTCGTAAACATTTGTGTGGTTTGGTTTTTACTGTCGTATGCAGTTATGGAAGGTGCTGTTGAAAGTGAGGATAAGCAGACAGACTTAAAGGAACATTTGAGAGTCTTAATAAGGCAGTCTTCCTCTTCTTAGGCTATATTCATGACATACCACTTCCTTGGGTATTATATTGTGTTGTTAGACACTTCAAGTTTTCATATAATTTTCTGTAAGCAGTATTGTTGGCCATTACGAGATACTTTCTCAGTAAACTTTGGGGAGAAAGAATGATTGGATATGGTGAGATACACTGAGTGTTCTCTATGTTACCTTTTAATTCACCTATGTGGATGTGGCATACTGACGGTTTCTGAAATATATATGATCTGAATTGGCATCAGTTATTGTTGCTCCTGTGTGTTAGACAGTTTTCAGTATCTTCTGAAACATTTGTGTTAGGAGCTGAATTGTGGATCTGATTTAATAGTGTATGTCTTTGGTATAATTCTGTTGAGATACATAGAGTGTAGATAAAATTGTATTTTTGGGCATTGAAGGAATCAAAATGCTGAAAATAGCTCCTTTGCACACAATTCCATTCCTCTGCTTCCCCAATAGCACAGTGGTAAAAAAAAAAGTCTGTTCTTAACTCTTTTCAATGTCTAATATGTCCTTCACTTAGAAGTGTAACTAGAAGTAAAATGTAATGTTTAACATCTAGGCTATTAAGAAAGCCCTTGGATTACAAGACACTGCAGTCTTGTCTCTGCTAATGTTTATTTTCAGGGTTTTTTTTTATTACAGGAGTGTTTTAAGTATTCTTTGTTACACCCAGTAGCTCAAGAGGGTGATGGTATTAAAGCCTATAGTTTGAAAACTCTCTCTAACCCTATCTTGGTTCTACCTGTTTGTTTTAATGTAGTCCAAGTAATAATGTTTACCAGACTCCATCACAAACTGAAGGAGTATGTTTGTAAACTGAAGTTACACCATCATCAATGTTTTTCTACAGTGGAGTTACTGTAGGTTTGTTTATTGTCTTGTGCTTATTTTGGTCAGAGTGCATATTCCATTGCCAACTTGAACTGTTTTTTCCACCATCTGTATCTCTTTGGAGTGCTTCCTTTCCTGGTACCTTTGGACTCTCAGGACTGGAGCCTGATTACCAGGGTTCCTGGGGTTGTAAGCATTTGCTTCATAGAACTCTGTTGGCTCATTTTCAGAGGAACTTACAGCATTAATTTCCATAAAGTCTCATTGTCAGGTTTTCACCATTTGAAAATCCTATTGTATTGTTTATTAAAATGTTCCTTATAGATATTCTTAAATTCTCACCTGGGATCCACTGAGTCTTAAATAATTTATCTCTCTCAATGCTTCATAGGATCCTTTTCAAGGTTGATGCCTCGAGTAACACTTGTTTTTACGTGGATTGTGGAAACTTATGAAAACATTTTTGGATTTAAAAAAACCCCAAACCTTACTTCATCAGAGTAACTTTTGTTATTGGGCAAAATGAAGTTGATCCTCTTTGTAATGGTATTGATATTTTGAAGACAATATCTTTTTATGCCTTTTCAGAAACTTCTGTTCAAGGAAGTTGTATCGTTTTTCATGCCCACCCAGGCATGAGAACTGATAGTGCTACCTGTTCCACGTTCATTACTCTTTCTCTGAAAACAAGCATGAGACATACTGCTTCCGGTCTGTCCAGTGCTGTTTTGTTAAAATGAGCTTAAGCAAATCTTTGCTTTGTCAGAACAAATAGTGGGTATGCTGGCATCAGGTGTCTTCTATATTCCGGGCATTTTAAAAAGCAGCTGAAACAAGATACACAATGTCTTCAATCTATATATCCTTTAAGAGAAACCTCAAATAATTCGCTATACTACTGATGACAGCTTCTAAATTTCTCAGTATGTGTCATACTGTAGTGATATCTGTAATCTTAATACTGATTTCCAGCCCTTGTCTTTACTGGATATATAACAATCTCAATAACTTTAAGCTTATTAATCACAGTGAAATTATTGTGCTTCATTTTTCCCAATGACTTGTCAAGTTCTTCATCAGATTTTGAAGCTGGAGAATCATTAGAGCATGTAATCTCTTCTAAACACAAGATCCAATGCTAAAAATAATATAGATGTAATTTAAAGCTGTACTATATATATCACTACTAACAGGAGTTCCTTTGGGGCATTCCCCACCCGCCACAGCCTCCTTCTTGAAAAACTCACATGTTACGAACTAGAGAAATGGTCTGTACAGTGGGTGGGGAACTGGCTGACAGGCCATGCTCGGAGGGTGGTGGTAAATGGCTCATTCTCAAACAGGCAACCGGTCACAAGCGGGGTCCCCCAGGGATCACTATTGGGCCCAGTGCTGTTTAATATCTTCATAAGTGACTTGAATGTTGGGATCAAGAGCACCCTGATGAAGTTTGCTGATGACACAAAAATAAGTGGGGTAGTTGACACTCCAGAAGGGAGAGCCACCCTCCAGGAGGATCTGGACAGGCTAGAGGAGTTAGGCTAGCAGGAACCTTATGAAGTTCAATGGAGACAAGTGTAAAGTCTTGCACCTGGGAGTACATAACCCAGGAATGCAGCTCAGACTGGGATCTACCTGGCTTGAGAGCAGCCCTATGGAGAGAGAACTGGGGGTCTTGGTGGACAGTGGGCTCAACATGAGTGAACAGTGTGCTGCAGCAGCAAAGAAGGCTGGCAGGATCCTGGGTTATATCAAAAGGGGCATCACAAGCAGAGAAAAGTAGTTGTCCCACTTTACTCTGCACTGGTCAGGCCACACCTTGAGTACTGTGTTCAGTTTTGGTCCACCCTATACAAAAAAGACATGAACAAGACATGAACAGGCTGGAAAGGGTCCAGGGTCACAAGGATGATCAGAGGACTGGAAGACCTGCCATATGAAGAAAGGCTGAAAAAATTGGGATTGTTCAGCCTTGAAAAAAGAAGGCTTAGAGGAGTACATAAAGGGTGTCTATCAAGATGAAGGAGGCCATTTTTACAAGGAGTCACTTGGAAAAATCATGGGGGAGTGGTTGCAAGTTGCTCTTGGAGAGATTCCAGTGGGAGTCCAGAAGAAAATTTTTTACAATGAGAACAATTAAACATTGGAATAGTCTCCCAAAGGAAGTAGTGGATTCTCTTGCATTAAACAGTTTTAAGACTCAGCTTGACAGGGTGCTGAGCTGTCTCATTTAAACTGTATTTTTCTGTTTTGAAAGGTTGGACTTGGATGATCCTTGAGGTCCCTTCCAGCCTGGTATTTTGTGATACTTATGATATCAATCAATAATTTCTGTCTTGGATTTTCTGTTAAAAAAGCACAGGTTCTGTTTGATTTTGGCGTCATTATGGCTCCTGAAGTGTAAACTACTAGTACATGGTCAGGGCAAAAGAGGCTTGTCAGGACTGAAGAAAAGAAAGCTATCACAACATTCTTCAGTTGTATAACAATGTTAAATGTTACTCTGCTCAAAATTTAAATGGTTTCTCATTTGTACCTAACCCTTGCTTTGTTTTCAATACCGTGATTCTCCACGTGTGAATCTTTCACAATATCCTATAAAATGCAATATATGTGTATCTTGGGTAGTTTTGTATAGCCTTGTTTTCTTTTTGTCTGTAGAAATTCCTCTGATGATAAGCCCAAATAATTGCAATATTTTTAAAACATGGTCTCCTACCCATTTTTGCGGGAGCGTGGAGTATTGTTCTTGTTCTTGAGTTTTAGAATCTTTTCTAAATTAGTCTTTGTGTTCAGAGTCACACTCTTCTATTCTAAACTTGTAACAGGTGTGATAGGTGAACAAGCAGAGACATAGCACCCCATGAGTGTCTGTGCTGTGGCAGATGCATTCTGTAAGCTAAAGTATTATTATTCTGTGAATATGTTATGTCCGTTAAATGCTTTCACTTGCCAGTATTCACTTTTAAGTGTGGAAAGCTATATAGAATTTGCTGCCTTTTCTAGTGTGTTGTCTAATAAGAATACTGAATGAGAGATACTATAAAGGAGAATTAAATTATGTGGAATTGGGAATTACAATGTTTTATGTTTGTTTTAGAATGGAAGTTAAATGTTGATCTGAACTTCCTTTACTTTTAATCTCCAGTGGCTTGTGAACACACATTGCATTCTTGGTTCCAACGGGAAATGGCTTGTTTATGCATTGTACTGGTTTTGTTCCTGATCAAGGCAGTGAAATATGTTTGAGTTAGAAGAAAACTTCTGACAGATTGCAAGAAAGGTGTTTAGACTATTTAATTTACATGTGCAAGAGATACAGGAGAAGCTCAAGCTCTAGGAGCTTATTTGTAACCAATTTTCTTTTGCCTCATTTTCTCTATTGTTTACATATTTGCTTGCTAATTTTGCAGATGGAGTTTCTTTAAAAAAAATAAAATCATTTGTCAGGAAAATACTCAAATACAGGATCTCTTTTCTACTTCAGTTCTGCAAGGGTGTGAGCAGCTAAAATACAGTAGCACAAAGATCTGAATAAGTATCTTGGCTATTTTCCAGTAGCTCGTGACTAGCATGTCTGTGTTTCATAACTGTTACTCCACTAGCTCTCATGACTAAAGGTTCCAAATGTCATTGTCTACCTGCTTGTCCTAATTTCTGTGTGTTTCCTCATGCCCAACTGTGTAGGTTAATTAGGTCTATATTTGGCTAACCAGAATCTGTGTTTGTCCATTCCTTCTGAAGAAAAGTCAGGTCTGATTTTTCTTTCCCAGCTCTTGAGAACAAAAGACATACAGTGTTGGATATTTATGTTGTAAATCCATGTCTCATCATTAACGCAGTTAGGAAGATGTCTGTCTGAACTTTACAAAGATTATTTCCCGCCCCCCCGCCCCCCCCCACTTGCTAATAGCTTACTCTTTGTATATATAGTACATTTAAGAATCCTTAAGTTCAACAACAGGAGGCTTCAGCATGCTACAACTGTTTTTAACTGAAAAAGGGGTAATATCCAATATGCATGTTAGTTGAGTATTAGGGTTTGGTGTTCACATTTTTCTTATTGATAATTTATATTCTTTGTCCTATTGCAAAATAGTGTTGCAAATTAAAATGTGTTATTGTTGACAAATAATTACTATTTTAAAAGTTATTTTGATTTAATATTAATCTTTAAAAAGGTTAACGCCCTCTCCAACTGATTTGCCACTCTGAGATACTGCCTTCACTCACTTCCTGTATTGATCTTCTCCATTTATATTTAAGATACTAAAGCACTAAACTGCTTCAGTATCTTTTGATTGTAATTTCCTATGGTTAATTATATTGGAGGAAATCTACAAAAGTGTCAAGGAAATAAAGAAAACTGCTACTATTACATGATTTTTAAATTATTATTTCAATTTTTTATTACTGAGGTAGTTAGCTCTATGCAAAGCCCTAGTGGAACGAGGGCTCTTAAATTTTGTGTTTGTCAGCAACTGGTAGAAGAAAATCCCAGTGCGGTTGTGGTGTTTATGGTAAGCTACTACTGTCATTTAAAGAAATTTCACTTTGAGATGTCATCTTGAAATTAAGCACAGACCTTAAATTGTAGTGAGGACTGAAGTCTTACGCAGGCCCTTTAACTCAAAGAATATGTGCTGCTCGCTTATGGTTGTTTTTCTCTGCCATAGGAATTCCACATTCCTCTGTGGTTTGTAATAAAATGTTTGTGAGTGAGAACTATTATCTCCAATAGATGATGATGTTTTCGTATGAACGAAATTCAGGGTGAAAACAAAATTGTGTAGTGAAAACCACTAAAATTGTCTTTAGGGACACTAGTCAGACTCGTAATACTAAAACAGTTTGTCCATATTGTTGTATGATTTCCATATTGATTTGGTTGTTTAATGGCTATATTGTCAGCACTGCTGGAGATACACATAATTAGCCTTTACTGGTTATTTTATTCTGTTTCCTTAACACTGAATTTTGGACCTGGTAAGAGAGCAGTGTAGGTTGTTGCAGTTTGAACTTTGCCAGTCAGGGTAGGCTGACCTTAACATTCTCACTCGTATGCTTATATATCTTCCTAGCTGCAGTATGTCTTAGTGATTATTTGGGAGGAAAATCTCATCCAAGAGAATACTTAAAGAGCAGTTTTCTCCAAATCATGTGTATATTTGATAATTATTTACTTTCAGATACCACAGTTGGCATTATGTTTTTAGAAAGATCAATTAAATAATGAAAAAACTACCTTAAGACCATTAAAAACCTAGAGAAAAGCTTTTAGTAGCATTTATTTCTGAGTTTCATGTTGACTTTTTCTAAATGATATTGTTATAAGAACAGAATCAGCTGTTCTTTAATTATAAAATTGAATGTATTTTCTGTGTTAAAGATAGTGAGGCTGAGAATTAGTGTGGCAGATAAAGTAGCATGGACTCATGTTTTCTATTGTAACTACTGTCTGCCAAAAGATGATTTGTTTTGATTATGTTCTTGAAATTAATTGCTGGAAATTTTGTGTGCCCACAGCTTTGAGAACAACTTCAACCAGAATATATTTTTTTAATTTATAGAAAGCAAACTAGAGTGGCTTTTACATATAGTCATTTAATATGATGAAACATTTTTCATAAAATATGAAACAATATTAGACGTTTTTAGATTTATGTTTGTAGCTTTCTTGAAAGATCAAAGCACTTGGCATAAGCCAAACTTTGTTTCTGTTTATGGTATAAATTAAAACTCTCTAGAGTGTGGTTTGACCTAAGCCTGATTTATTGCTTTACTTGGCCTTGCATCAGGATGGTTGTGGTTTTCCATTCCTGTTTCCAGTAAAGTCTTCATGTGTTTTGATTTCAAATCCTTTCATAGCAGCTGCTCTTTATCTGGTTAGTAAAAACTTTCTCTGGTAGGTCTTTTAACATAGAGGTACTAGGCTTTTAAAGTTTTTTATTATTTGTGTTCAAGTTAAACTGAGATTTATCTGTGCATGTAAAATGATGCATTTATGTATTTAGAATTTAAGTGTAGGTGTTTTAATAGCTTATTTTTTTTGTGAAGACATTTTCCAGATCAAATCAGTACAGGAAGAATCTGTAATTGGAACCATGGTCAAAGTTTCCTATGAATAAATCTTTTTTTTATTGATGACAAAGAATAGGATGAAAGGAAGACTGCACTACTTCTTCATTTCTTTTATATAAATTTCAACCGTGCATGTTAATGAAGAAGTCTTGTTTATGCATAGCTTTAAAATGTGTAATCATTAGCTGATTTCAGTTTTTCACCCAATCTCATCGATATCATAAGTAGTGATTGCAAATGAGTTTTCCTTCTTTCAAAACTGGCAGACCCTGTAATAGGAAGAAGCTCTTTATTTACTTAGGGGAAAAAATAAAGGTGGATAAACTTTTTTCATATATCTATGTGTGTGTATGTATGTCTATGTATGCATATATGTGTCTGTGCAAGTAAGGTGATCTGTAGTAACTATGATCATACAGTATTCTCTGATTTTACACTGTTTTGTATTTTTACTAAGACAGTTTTATTGAATCTCTCAGACAAGATGTTTTCATAGGTATGTATTTTTTAACTAAAAAATGACAAAAGTGTACAGTAACCTCTAAGAGGGAAGGTTATCCTCGTGTATAAGATCGTTTTATTTTGGATGTCAATAATTTTCCCTATAAATCTGAACTCACCCATTGATTTGGTTATGAAAGAAGCTGCAAGTGTTTCCATGAGGTGCTTCGCAGTGGGAATATGTGATATGAAGGTATAGCACAAGCACTTCCAGCACAAGTACACGAGAATAATTTTAGTAGTAAACAAATGAAGAGTCATTTGATTTAAACCTAATCTTTTAGGACAGTGGTTGAGAGTTTCATTATCTGGTTTTGTTATTAAGCATAGTGATTAACAGTCTGCAGTTAGACATACTGTTTAATACAGAGTCCCCAGAACTCATTAGAAGAGTTCTGTTTTGGATTATGCCTTTAGCGGTGCTTATCCATTCAAACATCCCTTACAATTTAATTTAAGTGGAGAAATGCTGATGTTTGAGCATTTGTTGACACAAATCAGTAACAGGAGGCTCTAAAGCAGGGGTTCCATTCCTTGACCCCTTTTAAGAAAATATCTTCTGATGATGCCTTTAGTCCCAGCTAGAGCAGGACGTACTGAAGATAATTGCGATAAAATCAGCACCACTGAATTATCTATTTAAATTGTAAACAAAATGCATGTGAATGATCATGGAGTAGGTGGGAAGAGAGACAGTAAGAGGTGAGGAGATTATTTTAGACAGGTGTTATGCATAAATTAGCCATGGCTGATGTCACAAATGGACATATTAGGTAGTAAGAATTAGGATAATTCAGATAGTTAATACATACTAAGGTGTTAATTTTGTGTCTTTCAACTGTAAGTTCTTTAAAAGCATAAAAGGACAAAATTGGAAGGAATATACAGGTGCTTATGGGATAAGCAAATGAAGTGTTCATGGCTGGGAGTAAAAGGCCAGGATGGTAATGCAAAACAAATTACACAGTGAAAATATTTCATTTGGTACAGTAAAGAAAAGGAAGGAAACAATCATGGAAGAATTAAAGTGAAGAAGTTTTGGGAAAGGGCTAAGTAGAATAAGAAGTGAAAGAAGTAGAGGCAACATTTAAAATGTAAAAGCAGCAAAGTTAGAAAATGAAAGCTAAAAAAAGAGAGGAGGCTGATTTGGAGCTATACCATGAGAATGTGACTTTCAGAATTACTTTGGTTGTATACATTGAACAGAAAACATTGCAGGTTTGAGTTGTTAAACAAAATTACTGAAATGTAAATGTGGCCTGGTTATGTGAGTTAAAGATTTATTCCCAATATCCATTTGCCTAGTAGAAAAAAGCAAAATAATAGTTAAATTTTTATTTTAAATAATGTATCAGTATGCAGTTCTTCAGTTTATAACAAGTTAATTTTAGAAGTGACAGCTGCATTTTTGTTACAGAAGAATAATTCCACAAAGCTGAAAATACCATTACAGGAGTTAAGCATGACATATTAAAAATCTAGATTATTGTCATTAAAATGAACTTTTGGCACTTTTTCTTCCCACAGTGTTTTTGTTCTCAGGGATACTATATATGTAAATGGCAACTGGTATTTAAAGTAAGATTAGTTCTTTCATTATACAAATGATGGGCTTTTTTTAAGATTTCACCTTTAAAATAATTCACCAAATAGCTCATTCTGAAACTTACAAGGTCTCATTTTTTAAAAAAGATAGCATTTAAATGGGCAGTCTGCTGTAGTTGATCTTGCTTGAGCAGGGGGGTTGGACTAGGTGGTCTGCAGAGGTCTCTTCCAACCTCAACCACCTTAACCATTCTGTGATTCTGTGAAATATATGCATGTTGTGAAAAACAAAGTGCTGTAAATAGAAACAAATGTGTGATGAACATCTGATTCTAGCACAGTGTTTGGCAGTTACATAGCAATTACTAAGTCCTGAGTATATTCTCCCTCTGCCCTCTCCCCATCTTGGAGACAAACCTCACACACGTTTTTTGTTTGGTTGGGTTTTTTTGTAGGGTTTTTATGTTTTGTTTTGTTTTTCCCAAATTACATCACATTGAGTTTAGTGGGAGGCCTCATTTGAATAACATGTGGTCATGTGAGTAAGTATTTGAAAGACTAAGGGTATTAATTAGTTACTTTAGCTCCTTGACAGTATTTTTCCTTCATTGCTGTGAAGCAATAACATTGCTCCTAGATTTTATCGCAGTTTTCTGCTTGTTGTTTCCATGGCAATTCTTTTTCTTGAACTGTGCTTCAAAGGAAGCAGAGGATTCTGTGAGGATTTCTATTATTATTTATTTGTTTGAAAACATAACTGAAAAAACTTTTCTGTAAAAAATCTCAAATAATTCTCTCAAGTATAAGTGCGACTGTAGCTCTTAAGATGTAATTTTATCTTCCTACATTTTTAGCAATAGTCCAATTTTTTTACTTATTTAATATTAAAAATATTTCACAAAAATTGTCTTCACTTATTCTGCAATATTCTTAAATTGCATTTTATGGTATCAGAATAACTTTGAAGACAATCTGCAAAAGCTTTCACTCCTCTCTAATAATCTAGTTTCACTACAAATCAAGCTAAGTGCAATACTGAGCATGCACAGTAAGCTGGAATTTATTAGTCTTTTCTGCAGTTCCAGAAGTCTTATATTCTATCTAATGTTAAGAATCAGACTCAAGCATACTCTGATGAAATGACGTATTCCTAGTGTATCACTGGAATATACCCACAAACCAGAGAAGTTCTTCTCCTGTGCTATTGCAAGAGCTTTCCTGAACAGTTATATTTTATATTTTCAAGTAAGATTTTTAATGAAGTAGTACTGATGAGATTCACTCCACTCTGAGAATAATTAGAATAATGTGTAATGTTTATTGCTTTCTTCTCTTTCAGATAGATGAGACATTGAGAGAGTTCGGTTGTGGCTGTTTAGAATAGTAATTAATACTTCATCCTTCTGTAGAAAGAAACATGAAGAACACCTAAATTAAAGAACTGAAGCTGAGGTTTATGTCCCCAGAGGCTTAGTGGTGTGGTTTTATGGTCCTCTGACATGAATTTAAATGTCACTGCCAAAAAGGTAGTCTTGCCCCAAGCCATGTATTTCAGTCCTTTCTTTGCATCAGAAATAGCATCTGTCCAGCTTTGCAGCCAGTCTCATCAGATTGCTCATCCATCTGAAAACTTTTTTTTTTAAGAAAGCTAGATGGGCTAGTAGTCAGAGAAATTGTGCATTTCTCAGTGGGAGTCATAGTTAAAATGTAGTCCATGCTATTCCAGAAATTCTAAAAGCCCAACTTTTTACTATCGTGGGTCGACTTTTCTGTTTTCAAATTCTGTTAATTAGTGTAATATTTACTGTTGCTGCCAATTATTAACATAGCCTGCTACGTAAGCATGTAAAAGCTACTGTAAGAAATTAAGTTTCCTTGTCTTTGAATTGCATAAGGTTAATGTTGTGTTTAAATATTTTTTTGCAACAGCTAATTATTAAAGGAAAATTAGGGATTATGGAGTAAATACATGGATGTAAGAGTTAATGGCAATATTTATGAATTTAGTTTTGCTTTAGTCTCTTTTGTTTTATGATTATCTGGGATTAATTCCAGTAGGAATTAACTGCATGTAGTCAGGAAAACATGAAATCACCCTGTTTATCCATATATAACAAACTGTTTGGTAACATCTGCTTCTGAAGTTTATTTCTGGTCATCCTGACTTTAACTGCTGTCATTGGCACAGGAAGAGGGGAAATCTAGGCAGGAAACTGCAACAAAGGACCTTAGAGGGACCAAAAATAAAATTCAGTCTGAATACGTATTTGAGGAGGGAGTAGTTTGCTTTGTGGTTTTCTGCAGTTGTAGATGTTTTGAATAAATTAGGCTGACTTTTAGGTTTGATTCACGGACTTTTTGTGTTGAGAATTTTTCCATGAGTCTTACTGTATCCTTGCCATTTGGATGAAACAGCTCCATCTTTTAAAATATGCTCATGTAGGTTACCATACTCACCATTTGTAAAAATTTCCAAAAGGGAGGTATGTCAGTATTTGAATCCATTTAGTTCTGATGCATAATCATTGTCGATACAGTGATATGGCACTTGAACGCTGTGGGAATCCCATTGTGGAGCAGCAGAATTGCCACGCAGGTGCTGGGAAAAGATTAATGCTTTGTGTGCACAAACAGGAAGCAGGATTTCAAAAGCGGGAAGCGAGTCCTGAGCTGTGATAAACATAATTGCTGCTTCTCCTAGAGCTGCTGAACTACCACTTACGATAGCTACTGTTAGGATGACATCAAATGTCTGTGGGCTGTGTGCTGAAAGAAAATGTGACAAAACAGCTGCATGCGTGAAGGTGACTGCACAGTTTCTTGACATATGAAAGTCTAGACAGTTTACTCATGAAATATTATCTGTTATTTTTGTAATAGAGAACAAAATAATGGAATTATCTTGAAAGTACTGGGTACATATGGATTTTGTTACTGCTGTTATACTGGGAGGTGGATTGGAATAGGCCCTACCCCATCAACGTATGCATAAATCCTCCTATCCTGTTGTGGGTCTGAAGGTAGTATGTGTCTTTTTATTTGGAGAAATTATACACTGTGCTTTTGAATGTTTCTATATTAAAATATATTTGTATTTATTCTGTGTAAAAATCTGGCAATCTGAAATTTTGGTTCTTATCCACATCACAAGATAATTGCTATAATCCATTACTCTATTTCTTTGTGGACTTCAGTCTAAGATAAATTTAACCAACACCTACTTCCATTAGAAAAAACTTCAGTGCAGAACTAGAATGGGAAGGGGTGTTGGTCGATACTGAGGATATAGCTGTGAGGAGAAGCCAGGTCTTTCTAGGGAAGGTAACTGATTCAGTCTCTTCCTTTTTCTGTATAATGAAAAGAAACATTAAGAGAGCAGCTAGCTATGAATTGTAACAAACTGGCTTTTAGAATTGATTTCTGAACTGAGATGCCCACTACTTGTTAAAACCTACACATTATTTGGTGGGTTTTCACGTACTGGTTGCAAATTTTGCTTTTTCAGTTCAGAATAATACAATTGCCTATGCAGAGGTGGCTGTGTATTTGTGGCACCTTGATTTCAGATGCAGCTTGGTAATTATCCTCGTGGGAGTCAGTCATCAATTAATTGATACCTGATAAATTTGAAGAAATACACAGGAGGTTCTTTAATTGAGGACATTTTTCACATTCAGTGAAGCTGCGTAGAGAAATATGAAGTATCAGTAAAATCTGAATGTTGGAATCGTAAACAACAAATTAAGCATTTATTATTTTTATAATATTAGGGAACTTTTCCTCACGCTTGAGATGAAAATTCAGCATCAATGAATTCCTAAAATTATTTCTGTTTGAAAAATGCTGATTCACTCGTAGAATCTCTAAATGCTTTAGGCTGATACATAAATTCCTAAATAAAGTTTTAGTCTCTGAAGATAGAGGAGTAATGTGAGTATTGTTAGGCCTCTTAAATAATTAATGGTGGCATTGTCAGATCTTGAGTACTTGCTGTAGAGCTCAGGCTTGCTCTTTGGTACATGTGGGTTTTGTTAGGATAGGATGAACTTGGTATGCAGTTCTTGTTCCTAGAGCATCTTTGAGACTGCTCGGCACTGCCTTTCTAAAGATGCTGCTTTTAGTTGCTAATGATTTTTCTGACTCTGGCCATAAGTAACTTTCAGAACCACCTGCCACGTATGTTCGGTCTATTTATCCCAGAAATGAGAAAAGTGTAATAAACACTTATACAACCTTTCTTCTTAGCATCTAACATGAACAAGTCTGATTGAATCGTAGGCACCTGTTTCACTTTTAAGAATGACTGTCGATATTGATTAAAAACAATCTTAAAACTTAGTGTGTTTATTTAACAGGGCTTATGAGCCTGCCTGAGCTGATACATGAAATGCAAGCACATTGGTAGTTGTGCTCAAGTTCTCTCTAAGTGGCCTAATTCAAATACATGTCAATGTACAAAGTTCCACTGAGTGTATGGAGTGTATACTGGGAAAAGAAGCCTTTAGGTCCCTCACTGGGCTCTTACATTTAAATGATCTTCCCAGATTACATAATGCATATCATTTAAGACTATGTACACAGAGGAGTTTGGTGTAGCTGCAGTGGTTAGGAATGTGATTTTCTTTATTCTCTTAACTTCTATTTTTATGTGTTTAAAACTTTGCTTTTGATACTTGGCAAACCTGAAGATATTTAGTTGTTCTTCATGCAAACCATCAAGCTATATGGTTTGTTAGTATGTCTTAAAAATAGTCATGATCAGAAAGATAATTCTCAATTATCCTCAAAGATTTTGTTACCAGCAACTTAAATAGTCTTAGAATGAAATTTTCTTTCCCATATGTACAGGATATAGTGCATATTTTCAAAAGTTCCTTTACTACAGCTATTTTATAGAGAAAGAAGGAAACCAGGATACAGCTGTTGAGTAAGACACCTTTCCATTTCAATTACTTTTTTAGGAGCAGGAACTTGAAACTTATATGTGTAGAAAATGTATTTTTTGTTTTGCTTGTTAAAATTTGTCCATTATAAATCTTACAAAAAACTTGTTAATGTATGGTCATTAGATACATGTTACTTTGGCTACAAAATTATTGGGTTTTTTGTCATTACATAAAATCATGGACTTGTTGAGGTTGGAAGAGACATGTAGAGATTTATTACTACTACTCAAAACAAGGTCAGCTAGAACAGCATCATGTGAAGTTTTGTGTATTTCCACTCGTGAAGATGTGAAAACCTCTCTGAGCAGTCAGTTCCTGTTCTATCACCTTTACACTGGAAAAGCTTTTTCTTATGTTTAAACAGAATTTCCCATTTCAATTTTTTCCCCATTGCTTTGTGTCCTTTCAATGGATACAACTAAAAAGAGTCTTGAGTTCATCTTCTTCCTTTCTTCCGATAAGGATTTATACACATTGACAAGATACTGGTGAAGCTTTTCCTTGCACATGTTAAGATGCCATTGGGCTTCTTTGCTGCAAGGGTATATTGCTGATTTAAGGTCATTTTGGTGTCCACCAGACCTGCAGGGCATGTTCTGCAAAGCTGCTTTCCAACTTGTTGACTCCCAACCTGTACTGATGCATAGGGTTATTTGGGTGGTCCCAAATAACCTGTCCCAAAGTCTTGGGTGCAGGACTTTGCACTGCATTTTGTTGAACTGAATGAAATTTCTTTTTCCTCATTTCTGTGAGGATTAATGAAGATGGAAACTGGCTCTTATATTGATCCCTGTGTTGCATGCACAGTGGGTTACTGCCCTCCAGCTAGACTTGAGCCTAGCAGTTCAGCTAGTTTTTTCCAGTTCAGGTGTTCAGTCTAAAACTATCTGAACTGAAAAGACTGTTCTAGAAGCAGCAGGACAAACTTTAGTTTGGACAGTCTTTCTCTTTTTTTTTTTTCTTTTCCTCCAGCTGTACCAGCTGATACAATGGCAAAAAATATTCCCCTACCCTTGGCCTACATGCATCCTTAGACCATTATAGCTACAGCAAAATACTGTTTCCCCTGCAATGTCTGGTTGTGGCTACCAGGAGTTTATAGTTTTGGCCGCAGAAGTAAGAATTGCGGAGGTTTATTTTCCCTACTCTGACCTTTGATCCTCACTTTCCTCAAACCAAGTTGGTATGGGGAAGGAAGAGATTGTATGCAGAGTAAGGCTTATCGAGAGAAGGTGATGATCAGAATCAGCTGGGTAGCCTGGGACAGTGACGTGGGGGATTCAGGATTGCAGGGGATGGCAAGTATTCTGTTATGGGGGGGCAGCTGGGAACGTGTTCAGGATGCAAGGATGAGACAGTGTGAAACTGCACCCTGCGCTTCCCAAATTCCAGTGCTGAAATACTAAGTTGCTATAGTGGGAGCAAAGAGCCATGAAGTTCTTAGATAAAATGTATGTTTCTTACATACCCATAGATATGAATGGATAATAGTCTACTATCACTAGTAAAGGCTGTTGGAGCTCAAACAATGTAACTACTCTGTGAACCTAAAACCAAATGAATTACATTGATGGTAACCCGCTTTGAGACAAGATGGTATAAAAAGAATGACAACTAGCACAGGAATTTGAAAAGAAATACAATTATAGAAACTAACAGATTTACATTTTAAACTAGGGCTTAATACCCTCTCATATTTGCCAAACCAAAATCTTTTCACTGAAATAGCATTAACTGTGTTTGCCTTACTATTCTAAAGGAATGAGTTACTTTGTTAATAAAAAGAGTTTTACATCCTCAACAATATTGAAAGTTCAGTAAACAACTTGAATTTTCTCAGGAAAATGGGCAAGAGAATAAAAGCTGGTGTTAAAAGTTGTGTATATAATAACATTAAAAAAATAGAAAGTATTTTATTTAACTAACTTGTCATCAGTGAACAATTAATAACCATTTAGCAGCAAGACTGAGCTTTCCTTTCGCTCTCTAAAGAATGTATTTTATATAGTTATTTGCTTAATTATCCAGCAAATTCCACTTAGTTGTGTGGTGACCTGTTTGCTGAAGACACCAAAATATTAGAGAACTAGTTTTTGTGTATTGCATTAATATGGTTTCAGTCTATTTATTTTTTATGGTAGTTAAAAAATCTCATTTTTAATGTACTCATTTTGGAATCATTTCAAGTGTCTTGAAAATAATTCAAACTTACTAGTTATATAAAATAACATGAATACAGTATTTTTTGCAAAGGTGGTTGCACACTTGAATAAACAAACTTAGGCACTTGACTCATTTAATGAAGCATAAAACCATGAAAAATATGAAGAAGCCAAATGTGACAACCTTATTCTGTACTTACCAGTTGCATAAATGAAACAAAAGTTGGGGTTTCCACCTAGAATGTTAATGCAGGTGAGACCAGGTCACATGTTGCATACAGTTAAAATCATTAGCATAGCTGATTAGATGAGTTTTCTTTTAATCTGTTTCAATATACATGACTAATAAGTGAAATTGCTAAATATTTGAAAACTAGTTGGTTGTTAGGGTTTTGAGGCTTCTTTTGCAATGTTAAAATTGCTTCTCAAAATTTTTAGTTTCACCATGTCATTATTCATTCTGCATCATGACATCATACTGGTATGATCCTTTGCTATACTGAAGAATGACTAAAACTGGAGAAAGCGAAATGGAATAAGTGAAGCATTTTTCCATTGAAGCAATAAGATTTTGCTACTTGGTCTTTTATGGCTGAGTTTTTTGGTTGCTGGTTGGAGCTATCACAGAAGTAATTCACCTGGCATGGCTTTTCCACATGCTCATTAGCAACCAAAGAAAAACAGCTTTTATACCTTGATATATTTCCAGATTTGTTCAGCTACCACACCTTTCAAATTGTCTTAGAGAATTTGACTCCTTTGTATTTTCAGATACCTGTTTTGAACGTATTTTATTTGACACAGTCTCCCACAGCATCCTGTTGAACAAGCTGGCTCTGTTGAACAATAGACAGGTGGACTCTTAACTGGGTTAAAAACTGGCTGGATGGCCGAGCCCAGGGGGTTGTGGTAAATGGAGTTAAATCCAGTCGGCGGCTGGTCACAAGCGGGGTCCCCGGGGGCTCAGTTCTGAGGCTGGTCTTCGTTTAATATCTTCATCAATGACCTGGATGAAGGGATTGAGTGCTCCCTCAGTAAATTTGCATATGACATGAAATTAAGCGGGAGAATCGATCTACTTGAGGGTAGGAAGGCTCTGCAAAGGGATCTGGACAGGCTGGATCAATGGGCTGAGGCCAGATGTATGAGGTTTAACAAAGCCAAGTGCTGGGTCCTGCGCTTGGGTCACAACAACCACTGGCAATGCTACAGGCTTGATGAAGTGTGGCTGGAAAGCTGCCTGGTGGAAAAGGACCTGGGGGTGCTGGTGGACAGCGAGTTGAACATGAGCCAGCAGTGTGCCCAGGTGGCCAAGAAGGCCACCAACATCCTGGCCTGTATCAGAAATGGTGTGACCAGCAGGAGTAGGGAGGTGATTGTGCTCCTGTACTCGGTGCTCATGAGACTGCACCTTGAGTAGTGTGTCCAGTTTTGGGTGCCACAGTATAAGAAGGACATTGACGTGCTGGAGCGGGTGCAGAGAAGGGCAACAAAGCTGGTGAGGGGTCTGGAAAATGTTGTATGAGGAGCGCCTGAGGGAACTGGGGTTGTTTAGCTTGGAGAAGAGGAGGCTGAGAGGGGACCTCACTGCTCTCTACAACTACCTAAAAGGCGGTTGTAGTGAGGCTGGTGCTGGTCTCTTCTCCCAAGTAACTAATGACAGGACAAGAGGTAATAGCCTCAAGTTGCACCAGGGGAGGTTTAGATTGGATATCAGGAAGTTCTTTACTAGAAGAGTGGTTTGCCATTGGAACAGACTTCCCAGGGAAGTGGTGGAGTCATCATGCCTGGAGACGTTCAAAAAACAGGTACATGTGGTGCTTTGAGACATGGTCTAGAGGTTAGGGAGACATTCTAAGAAGGTTGGACTAGATGATCCTAGAGATCTTTTTCAATGTAAATGATTCTATTAAGACCTTAAAACTCACTAACAGCTGCTTGGGGTGTGGCTGTGATATTTTCAGTGTAGCCCAATTAAGTAAGCTCAATTTAATTTTAAACCCCAGGTAAACTTTGTATACATTTATATTAAGTGAAGCTTTATTCCCTCTAATTCAGCGTTTACAATGTTCAGTGTTTGAAATGTTTTTTAAAGTGCTTTTCATCTTGAACAAGGATTTAATATTTTAGCAACATGTATTGGTGATACTGTGGACTCTATCTGCTAAGAGTTTGAGAAGGTTAAAGTTTCTCTGTATAATTTTCCCTTCATTTTTACTTCAGTCATTGCCATTGGAATTAGCATGTCTCCCATACATTATTCTCCATCAGATACATGACAGATACATGCAAATGATTTATTTAGGTAATAGTGTTTCTGTTCCTGTTCTCTGCCCCAGGAAATACCAAATACATTAAATTTAGTACAACTGGATTCATGTCACTTACAGTGTGTTCATGTGGACCGTGTATATGTCTCCCATTGCACCTAGGGAACTGTAGAGCTAAATAACACCAGGTTCATGATTTTGAGCAGTTCTTGTGTTTTTAGTGGGATATCTCTTTTGAGCAAGGTAAAAAAAGGCTTTGGGCTATACTGCTAACCAGAGTCTGTTTCTCACCTTCCATAAAGGAATTGAGAATAATTGAACTTAAATCATAAAAGTGCAGAAAAGGGATTTCCCAGAACCCTAGAATTTTAATAGACAGTAAATCAGCAGTCATTGATAATTAATCCTCTGTTGATCTGGAAAAGAGCTCTAGTTTATATAGGAAGTAAGTAAGTTTCAACACGTGATGGATGTATTATAGGCAAAAATTCAGTATATTTGAGTTCAATATATATTTTTGGAATGCTGGTGTGACTCACTCTACAGTGTACCGTGATGTTGAAGCTTAAAGGTTAGAAAAATTCAGAAGACCAGTGTTGAAAACCTGAATCTTATTAATCAAAAATTATAATGTGTGCTCTGTTTTCAAAAGCAATATAAAGGTTGTCAGCTCAGCTCCACTGAGACATCTGCAAATAGTACTAATTCAAGTAGAAGCTGTTTCTGTTAAAAACAAAGCAGACCAAACCCCACATCTCCAAGAGAGCAATGAGAAAATATAATTTGCTGATTTTTACCACTTTTTACTGGTTTTTGTGTTAGTTTTTTCTTCTCTAGAAAAACAAAAATCACTGCTCCTATCAAAATAAATTAAAACCTTGGTCCATTCAAGGAAACTAGGGCATTTGTGAGGTCTGTGTTCACTTGGCGAATCACTTGGCCATATTGCACTAATCAGATTGCATTTCTTTAATTTACTGATGTGATTTAAAACTACCTGATTGGTTGAATGCCAATAGATGGAGAACTGTCAAATCATACTTCTGTGAAAATGAAGCTATATTTAGGTGGTTTTTTTTCAGGGCAGAGCTTCTCAGATACATTTCTGGGAGATCAAGAATAGCCGTTACCCCAAAATGGGACAAATACGTTGCAATTAAATGTAGAACTTTATATATTATTTTAAAACTAAATGCAGTGCTACAGATTTTTTTAATGAACGAATGATTGTAAGACTTATTGTTTATAGGGTATAGATAAGATTCAACATGAACAAAAGGCAGCACAACAGGAAACATATGCTGTATTAGTTAGTTCGCACCTGCTAACTTCTTTGAATAGGCTTGGAGATACTATCAGACAAGGAATGAATTCATTTGTTTAGACCATTGAAACACTTTCTACAAAATCTGACCCTTTACAGCCCTTTCTTTGTCAGGGCACTACTTAAATTCATCCTGCTTTGAAAAACGACTGTTGCTATGGGTGTACTTTTACTCAGTATATGAATGTAAGCATAATCTATATTCACTAGTCCTGATGTTCATTTCAAAAGAACACTTTTGAGGTTTAAAGATTTAAAAACATCTCTCCCCACCAAAATTCCAGTTTCAGATATATTTCTTAGTGTTCATTGAATAAATTAAAATACTAAGCTTAATGCTTTCCAAAACTGAAGTAAAAATAAAATAAATAGAAATTAAGAAGTACTTGGATAAAGGAAGGTGGTGTAGTACACAACAGTAAACTTTGAATAATCCTTAAATTAAAAGAATTTTAGTCACAGCTTACATTGTGTGTAATGTAAAAAAATTAAAAGGGTAGAAAATAAAAAATTTACTTGAATGGGACTCTGTAGTGCGTCTGTAATTTAGCTTTTAGTTCTGCTTGCATACACAGCTTTTTACTCCCTACTTTCTCAAAGTGTCGTCTCATTGTGAATCTCTCCAAAGTTGTCAGTAGCTCAAGTTTTGTTGATGAGACTTAAGCATGTGTCAGACAGGTGATAATTTGGATTTTATATCCTTTTCCAGAAAGCTCCAAAGCCTTTGTTACCATATACAAAAGTGCCAAAGTCAAAGAATGTTCATGTTTTGTTAGCAAAATGAGGAATGTTTAAAAGTGTGGCTGAGCTACCTTGGCTAAGCAAACAATGGTAAAAGAATATGAAATTAAAATTGATGGTAATTCATATCCACCTGACACAGGCTTTCTTTATGCTTATTTTCTAAATGTTTGACACCAACCACCTCTGGGAACAGTGTACCAGATTTGGTAGACTGCTAGTTTTAACCAGTATGGTAATTCTTGTATTTCTAGTGTTTGCTCTGCATTTATAATGTTTGTCTCACATTAAGGCTCAAACAGATGTGTCCAGGGGCCTACAGCCCTGACAGTGGACTTATTGTGTGCTCCATGACAGGAGTGTATGATCCACTCACAAATCAACTCCTGAACTGCTGCAGGTTTTAGCCCACCATGTTAAGGTAAACTAGTTCCAATTCTGATTTGTCCTGATATATCAGGCTGAAAACTGAAGGTTCAGGAGTTCATTTCTAATCTGATCAGAGGCCACTGTTTCAGGGGCAGCAGCATCTGTCAGAAGGGGGTTGTGTGCAACTGGGGTAATAACTGATTTGGCTTTGTCCGGTTTTAGTCTCCTTCCACATGTCTGTCAGGACCTTCAATGTCTGCACCTACACACAGAATTACTGGATTTTTGCATTTTATTGTTCATAAACTCACCAATAGTCTGATTATTTCCAGTAATCTGCAAAATGTAACGGTCAGTTTCTGCTTTCATTCACTGCATTACTTTAAGTGGTAAATACAGATTACCACATCCACAGCATAACCATCCACTGCTAACAGCCTGTTTGCCAAGAGCTAATATGTTGTTTATACCTAGTCAGGACAGAAAAAATACTGTTTTCTGATTATATATAAAGATATATAAGGTCAATACCATATATGTAGTATATAAAATCTATTTTTATTCTATTTTTAAAAGTGCTTTTTTCTAACTTTATGTTCATTTTCTATTATAACAATCTAGTGAAATCCTCATTCAAAAACATTTCTAATCTTAGTTGAGTGAAGTGGGTTTTGGTGTTTTAATATGGTGTTTGTTAGGAGAGAATAGTACATAGAGGTTAAGATAGATAAAATACTATGAACTGATATTGCAAAAAAACTGACAAAAGTAGCTGATGTAATTTAATCCTGGAGAGTAATAGTCTGTATATTTCTGGCAAGTATCCTTATGAAAAGACAGTTACCAAAACTGAATGATTTTTAAAAGAACTGTAACATAACAAACACAGCTAGATTTTAAAAATGTATTCTGGTTAAAATTATACTCAAATATTTGCACTATTTCTTAGCATAAACTGTACTGTTTTTCAAAAAGAAAAAGAAATATGCTAACAACCATTACTGTTGATTTAATTGCTCTTGGTCTGCTTGTAATGTACCAAACAACAACAACAACAAGTCTTTAAAAATGACTGTTACTGCAGAAACATCTTCAGAAATAGTTTTGTAAAAACTACCCTGTGGTTAATGAGGTGGAAAAGTATTACCATCATATACATGGGGCGTAAATTTATGGTAAGATTAGGTAAGTGGGTTTTGTTCCTGGTCTGTTCAATTATAAATCTTGGGCTTCGTGTGGTGCCTACACCTCATGGCAAAGGCAGCGAAAATTGAGGACTATCAATAACTGGTGCAATCAGCTTGTATATCTTTAATTTTTAAAAGTAGAATCATAGAATCCTTCAGGTTGGAAAAGACCCTTGGGATCATCGAGTCCAACCATCAAGTAATTTCATATGATAGGAAAAAACAGAATTTTGTAAGCCAGCTTGCCTAATCCATGATGATTAACTACGTTTAGCATAACTGTTTCTCTGAGCCATTTTAATCATTGTTGTGAGGCAAACTGAATGCATCAGTTACTGTATAAATGTAACTGCTTTTAAAATCCTGTCCCTAGAGTGTGAGGCATTTGGAAGAGCAGAGCAGTCCTGTTGCATAAATTGATGGTAGTTGTTGCATTGTTGTTATGCTCTGGGTTTTTTTCTGGGTAATTATTTTAGAGATTTTTTTTTTAACTCACTGTGTTTATATAAATGCATATGCACTCTTCACTGTGGCAAGGAAGTTGCTAATACATTTGTGCTTGTAAAAAACTTCAGTATATTACTGTGGTTGTCTAAAATATTTGCTATTACATTTTTATCTTCTGGATTTTTACTGATATTTAGTAAGCACTAAAAATTTTATGATAAAGAAAACAAAAGCTAATTGCAGAGAAGAGTTATTAATTGTCATCAACTAGTGCCTAAATTTTCTAAATGGACGTTTTAAAGGATAAGTGATCTGGGACAATGCCATTGATATTCATTGTTAAAGGTTTTGTCTAAAGTCTTAAATCAGTAAAGCTATTTTTCTCCTCACCACTCAGTGTATTTGTCTGTGTTATATGTGATTAGATGACATGTTGTACATGTAATAATAGAGAATTAACACCATATATATGTGGGCTGTATTATAAAAGGTAGCAGATAATTAATTGATTTCCCTTCTTCCTAAAGACATATATATTCTCAGTGGAAAAAGAGACCCTGGCTTTGTAGTAGTTTTAGTAGACTGAGTTTAGTGAGTCTAAATCAATAGCAGGTTTTTCAAACCTGTGTTTATGCATTCAGCCAGAAAGCATATGACATCTATGGCTAATCTCACCTGCTGCCATTGCCTGTTCCTTCTCCTGCTGCTATTTCCTGCTGTTACTTAACTTGACTTTCAAAGGAAACTAAGGTTGGTGGAACACAATTGAAAGAAGCAAGATTTAATTGATTTATAGATATTTAGTTAGATTCTTTATTTTGTAAAGTTTGGCTACTGGGGACTGGTTGTGCTTTCGTTTCTGTTAGCATGGACAATGGATAAATGAATAAGGTACTATTTTTTATTAACAATTTTCTTTTCTTTTCCTTCTGTTTCTCCCTTCATGTGTTTTTAATTATTTTTCTTCTGATTACAGCTTGTAGTTGCAGAGCAGTTGGTTGCTGTGGGTGGCAGTCATAAATCCATAGATTTATTGTCATAGGTTTCTGTAGCCTGGCAGCCTGCTGGTACAATTACCCGCTTAAAATCAGCTGTGGAATTTGACAATTTGAAGGAGGTTTTTACAAAAATCAAGTTTTTAAGGAGATGTTCTTAGCATTTTTATAACTCTGTTCTCAAAGTCAAGGGGCTGTGGGCTTTGAAAGCATCTGGTAATCTTTTTGTTTCAAGCAGCATGTAAATAATATTTGAGAGATTGTTTTGATAAGGTAACAAACCAATTATGTTGATATGCTAGGTACTGCACTTCTGCAGTTGAAATCATGAGGGTTTCAACTGTAAGTTACTTTCTTGTCATTACATCAGCTTACTGCAGATATTAATAAACTGTGATAATGCTGATAACATCTGTACTTTAGAATTCAGCGAACAGATTCTTGTATTTGTAGCATGCCAGACTAAAAGGCTCTGTTTATGCCAGAACTAAGGTAGGAAGCAGTTTTTCACAATTCTTACTTGCCACACCCATAGCTCTGCTTCTTTTGTGTCTGGCAGCATATTTACTTCAATATTTTCTACGCTCTTTTTGTAACTGAGATTAGCTTTAACTTGAATTTTGTGACACACTTCACTATCTTCCCAACTACTATCTTCTCTATGTTCTTTTTCTTCACAGGAACATAAACCATGGCTGAATCAAGGACCTCATGGGCTGTCAATTAGCTATGAGCTCTGCTTTCCATCTGCCTTTATTTCAATTTGAGCTGTAAAATTATGAATTGTATTTGAACTTTTCTTCCTATTACTTATGCAGTCAGCTCTGGGTTTTGTCTGTGTCAAAAGTTCTTAAAATACCTAGTTTAGAATTGTCTGATGTCCATGTATAATAGGAGTACATAACACATATATTGGTATTCTGACAAATCCTGCTGGAGGAAAAGCAAGTACTAAAGGACTACCATGAGGAGTTAATGGTAGCATAAACTGGGGCAGAAAGTAAAGTTCTTACATATTCTTTCTAAGAGTAAGTAGCTGAGTACTGCACTGCTTGAGTACCTGAAGTAGTGTCTTATGTGATTTTTACTTTTTGTTACAGAAAAAGAAAATAAATTTTAGTCCTGGTTATGATGTCACTGATATAGTTATAAGGCTCAGAATATTATTTTGAAGTAGCTGGCAGGTAACTAAATCTGAATTTTCTTTTAATATTATTTTAATAATTAATGTAGCAATCAACAGAGTATACTCTCACAGAGATGATTGATTGAAGTATCCTTTAATTGCAGCCTTTAATTAGAATTGATGGAACACCACCCTAGCTCTTATCTATTATATTAATAATTATAAAATTGATTTACTTCCATTTTAATTTTGATCCACTGGGGAGTTATGTGGCTCAAATTCACATCCTTGCAAATAAAGGTGGCTTGCTGACACTGATGATAGAGCATCATCTCTTGTTTATATCGGTAAAAATGTATGCATGTAAACTGTACTTGTTAGTGTAATTCTGCATAATCATGTCCTATCCAGTTATTTTAGGCAGTGTCAAGGAGCAGTGGCAGTTACTGAGCTGTTTTGCTTCTGTATTTGCAATTTAGTTGTTATGCTAAGTAGTACCTAGTCAATGACAGTGATAGTGGAGCTTTACAGTGGTAGTTGCAAAAATGCTTGGTAGTTGTTACAAAATGACTGAAAATATCATCATTATCAAGTATGGTTTGTTGTTGTTTTTTCTTCAGGCTCTTGATGCTTTTAAAATTATTATTAGGTGATTCATATTAAAGATTTAATGAATTTTAGACAGCAGCTCATAACTTTTTTTTACTTATATTTTGAGAGGTGTGTATGTATCTGTGCATGTTTATATAAAAATCTTCCTTCTCCATGGAAAGCCTTACATTAATCCTTTTTATTTTTGATTGCCCTACTTTCTTTTCCATATCCATTTGCTTTAATAAACCTCCAAGATCTAAAGAATATAGTGCTCCTTTTCTGATGCTGAAAAAAACCTAAAAGCTGTCTGAATCCTTTGTGGTGGATTTGCAGCAGGCTGTAGTGCACTCTATTTTTTCATGCCCTCCAGGTGACCTGTTAGATGAGATACTGTAGTGTTGATTAGCAAAGTTAGTGTTGTCTTGCATATTGTAACAAGTACTGTAAGCACAAAAGCTAGTTGTGAATCTTTGCCGTCTTGGGCAAGTGATGTCTGTGGGTATACCAGAATATTATTAGAATACAGTTGAATATTACAATAAAAATGTCTCTGTCTTGTGTATTAAAAAGATACAGAACGAATACATTTCCCAAAAGAAAAGTTGTTCTTACTGGCTATCTTTTTTAAAATTCTAAAGGTTTATCCTGCTGGATTCCCTGAGTGTTGCCTTTTTTTATCTTGGCTCTTCAGCCATACCACTGTTTAGAACATATGCATAAGCATGTGATTAGCAATTGACTTAGAAGATATTCTTGAATGATGTGTAGAGAGATCTTGATTATTTTCTACCTAGATTTGCATGTTTGTGTATAGACCCAGTGAGCAGAGGAAGATCTTTTCTTGGTGCTTTCTGATCAGTTATCACTTTGGAGATCTGAGATGCATATTTCCTAGAAGCTTTTCAGGACATGCCTTGTAGGCAGATATGCATTAGGTAGTTGAGCAAGATTCAAATTCCTGCTCAGGAATTATGACCTCTGATCTTCACAAGCACATGAAATAACTGCATTTCTGGCCAAGTCCTTCAATCTGATATAGTTAGGTGGTGTATCACAGTTTCCAAAAGGAGCATCAGCACTGTAGTAATTTACATGCTACCACCATAACCATTTTGTAATGACTGCATCAGAGAAGTGTTTTGGAGGGATTTCCTTTTCAGAAGATTTGGTTTAGAGTCAACTTGGAAAGAAATGCAATTCTAGCAGGACTCAGTAAAATTGAGTAGGGAAAAGAAAATTTAAATCACTGTGCCAGAATTGTGGACCATACTGTTTTGTATGAATCTGTCTGATACTAATATTTTCATGTTAACATTAATAAAAACTAAAATATATGCATGTATTTATACATACACATTAAGTCAGGGGAAGGCAAAGGCAAAAAATTCAATCTTATATTTCTTTTTGGATATGTGCCATACAAAACAGTCTTTAATAATGTAAGCAATACCTGCCTGCAAGTAATATAACTAAATATTGTGTCTTGCTAGAATTTTATTGGAGAGGTACATTATCTTTAATTAACTTTATTCTGAATTGCGTGTGCCAGAAGTTGTGACATAACAAATAAGACAGTACAACTCTTAGAGGTATCCAGCACCTAATGCCATCTTCATACTTGTAAATCTCCTTTTATGCTGCCTATATTTTACTTAGCTGATAGTCAGAAAGCAGTTCTCATAGTAATTGCTCATCACTGTAAATAAATGTAGAATAAAAAACTAGGCGGCTTTTCTGCCATATTCCTCAGTGTTTTTCTCTACCACTATAGAGAGTTTCTGAAGGGTAGAAAAAGGAGAGGTTTATGAGAAACAGACAAAGGAGTGGAAATTCCTTGTACTCATTACTTCAGAAATTCTCTCTACCTGAGTGTGTGGCCTTCACAGCAACCCAAAACATATTTTAGATATTCCACTATTAAGATACCATTTCTCTTAACCAAGAGCCTACCCCACCCTCTTTTCCAATGCTCACATTTATTTGCATTATATATCTGGTGCTACTGAAGGCAGTCCCCAGGGTGTCTGGAAGGAAAAGGTGAAACTGCATTTGAAAGGAGCTTCTGTCTGCTCTGGAAAACTTTAAACATTTTACTCTTAGTTTTTTAAGGATTATTGCTGCAGAGTTTCATGTCACTGGCTACATCTGTGAGGAGAAGGAACTAAGGCGACTTCCTTGTAGGAAGATCACAAAACCTGGGTGATTATCTCTTCTGGAAGTCTTGCCCTGCTTTAGGAAACACTGCCTTTCAAGGGTAATACGTTTAGCGAAGAGAAAAATTTCACTGGAGAAAGGAGGAGGAATGAAGGAGAAAAATGTTTCTTATGGCTTTTGAGCATTTGTAAAGGACTAATATCTTGTTGATCTTTATGCTGTCCATTGGAGAAAAAACTTTGTCTGTGCTCAGGACAAAATATTAAGGAGCTACTAGAAGTTAAACAATACAACTGCTACACACATAAGGAAATGTCCTTGTATTACCAACATAGAGAACCATGGTAATATGACACTATTTCTGTCACCCATCTGAAAATACTACTTCCTTTGGTATCATTTGATCATCCTGACACTGCCCTGTGAGCATGCTTGACGAGCTTTCTAAGGTCTCACCTAACACAGCAGAACTTTGGACTTTAGCTGCAGGAGTTCAATTTTGGCACTATTTCAGACAGTTTCTGTCATGATCAACCCTTTGCACCCTGGATGCTGTAGTAGTACTATAAAATAGAGTATCTGTTTAGAAGAGTAACTTGCAGCACGTGTATAGCTGTCCCATCACATCAGTGAGAAAATACATTTCATGTGTCAACAGAAATGAGGTCTGTAGATTTCATATATTGATAAAATCTACATTGTTTACAGATTTATTGGAAGACGTTTCTATAATACCAGTAAGTAAGTAACACCACTGTATAATTCTGGTTTGATTCGCTGATAGAAAAAGTTTCATTTCAATAAATTCTGCTACAGTGTTGCACCTGAGCCAATGTAGAATAAAATTTATAATGCCAGTCTCAAAAGACTCTTGACTGAGTCATGGTTGATGACATATTCTAATTATGTACATGAGGAGCAAACATTACAATAATAATCAAATACTGATACTTAATCTGCAATGCTAACCTGGTGCAAGCTCAGGTGGAATGCTGTGTAAAATTGGTTTAGTTTGATTTTAAACTTGGAAGAAAGTTAATGAGTAGAAATATTTCTAATAAAAAATAGCACTGATTCTGTTATAATTTAATCACTTTAAAAGTTCAGGAAAGTGGCTTTTCAAATTTAATCTTCTAACTTTTGTAGCTGTGATGATTGCTTATAAATGAACAGCTGCATCTTCATTGCCACAGGCTTAAATTAAAGTCCCGAAGTCCCATAGGTTTTGAATTCCATAGCACATTAGTAAGAAACCTACAAGTTTAGAAAGGCTCATATTCTAAGACTGAGTAATATTCACGATTAGTAAGGCAAACAAAATACAGCCTTGTACCAAATGCTTCAATGAAAAGCACTGTAGAAATTAAAAAGTACTAAATAACAAGGCTTACCATAATCAACAGAATAATGTGATGTGTTTTATGATCATTTTTAATTTAAAAACTTAAATGTTAGATGAAAATGTATTCCTTTACCTCATTTGTATTTATCAGAATTTTGTAATTCAAGTTAAGATAGCTCCTATGGTTTATACGTTGTTGCCTTTTTTTCTTCCAGTTTAGTACTGACTTAAAAACCCTGCATTACTTCTTTCCTTTCTATGTGTATAAACACTTTGGTTAGTCCTTGCTACGTTTTACCATTTCAATCATTCGATCATATCTATAACCCTACAGTGTTCAGTATGTTTTCTTAGGAGTTGTACAAAAAGCTGTGAAAAATCATAGAATCATAGAATGTTAGGGGTTGCAAGGGACCTCTGGAGATCATCAAGTCCAATCCCCTGTCAAGCAGGACCATAGAATCTAGGGCAGGTTACACAGGAACACATCCAGACAGGTCTTGAAAGTCTCTAGAGAAGGAGACTCCACGACCTCCCTGGGGAGCCTGTTCCAGTGCTCTGTAACCCTCACAGTAAAGAAGTTCCTCCTCATGTTGAGGTGGAACTTCCTGTGCTCTAGCTTGCATCCGTTGTCCCTTGTCCTATCACAGAGCACAAGTGAAAAGAGGTTGCCCCTTTCTTCTTGACACCCAGCCCTCATATATTTATACACATTAATTAGATCCCCTCTCAGTCGTCTTTTCTCCAGACTAAAAAGCCCCAGGTCTCTCAACCTTTCCTCATAAGGCATGTGTTCCAATTCCCTAATCATCCCTCATAGCCCTCTGTTGGACTCTCTCAAGTAGATCTCTGTCACTCTTGAGCTGGGGAGCCCAGAACCGAACACACTACTCCAGGTGAGGTCTCACTAGGGCAGAGTAGAGGGGGAGGAGGACCTCTCTCAATCTACTGGACACACTCTTCTTAATGCACCCCAGGATACCATGGGCTTTCTTGGCCACAAGGGCACATTGCTGTCCCATGGATACCTTCTTGTCCACCAGGACTCCAAGGTCCTTCTCCATGGAGCTGCTCTCTAGCAGATCGCCTCCCAGTCTGTACTGGTGCATTTTGTTACTCCTTCCCAGTGCAGGACTCCACACTTATTCTTGTTGAACCTCATTAGGTTCCTCTTTTCTGAGCTCTCTAGTCTGTCCAAAGCCTGCTGAATGGCCGCAGTGACTGGGGGGGAACGATCATGATCTCGTAATTCTTCATCTCAGAATATATCTGTCGTAAATGTAATTCAGAGTGATCTTGGTATCAAAATGCCAAAGTCATAGCAGTCAAAACATTCCTCCATGTATTTTGAGCAGAAAATGCAAATTTAATGCAAGGTAATCAGAAAATCTTCAGTTTTTTATAGAAGTAAATATCTATTTGCTACACTTGACACAGTAGTTTAGTCACCCAGTATTTGTTTACTAGTCAAAAAGTTAAGCTAGAAGCTAGTCTTAAGGAAGAATTAGAAAGAGTTGCAGGAGTCCCTTTAAAGACACTTGGTTTGTTTTGTAAATATGTTTATAAGGGCACTGTCTGTGACTATAAGAAAGGTTTATACATTTAATTGAAAGGCAAAGTTAAAAATGTACTAGTCTTATGTTATCAAAAACATAGAAAAAGCCTAAATGCACAAATGCATAATAGTTGAATTTTGATTTTTTTATTAGTATATGTATACACTATTGCTCCTGAATAGATCACTGTTTAAGAGGATTTTGAGCAAGACTTTATTTACTTGATGAGCCTCATCATTACCTCACCTGATGCTCCTGTGAAACGATGTTGAGCCCTTTACTAATATGATTCACATTTGACAAAGAGGTGAACATCTTTCATATACTCTTACATGCTTTGTAAAAAGAAGCATCTGTGGACTGGAGAATGCTGCTATGGAGACCTGTACTAAAGAAAGCCATCAGCTTATGCCTGTTATTTCCTCTCCCTAGAAAATCAACAACTCTGGGAAGAGCTACAGTCAGAGCCTGCACCTTCTTACCGTAGACACAAAGCTGCAAATCTGTAGCTTTATTAATTCAAGCTTCCTGAAATTGCTTGTAATTCTATTTTTTATGTTACTTTTGTCATTATTCTGATTTATTTTTTTTTTTTGTCGGGGTGGGGATGAAAAAAAAAGACAGCCTTCTGTATCATGCACGAGTAAACAATCCGTGGATTTAGATTGGTTGTATGTGAGATGATTAAGAAATCTAGGTAGGCTGGAAAGTTGGGCAAAAACAATTTCCTTGACTTAAAGCAAAATCTCACGAATGATCAAAAAACGGGGATTGTACTGCATCTATGTTTTCCCATTTTAGGATGTATTACTCTATTATTGAATGATTATACACCTTTTAAAATTCTCCTTGTTTATTTAGTGCTAAAATAAATTTCAGAATGAATAGGAATTTCACTTCTATTTCAGGCTGTTTTATTGATTTTTGTGGAGAGAAAATTAAAATTAGATTCGGAGGAAAGCAGGTAGATTTTAAAAACTGGCGTAATTCTGATAATTGGTCAATAACAGCATTTGGAACAGCCCACTTACAGCCTGTAAACTGTGACAACAGAGAATATACTGTTATTACCAAAGCTTTGTTCAGTTACTGGCTTGCTCTGAGTAGGTACAAATTGAAGTTTCAGAAAAGAATATTACTGCATACAGTTGTAAAACATGGTCTAAATCAATACAAGTGCACAGTTTTTATTTCATTTATGCTGTTTCTATCTGTGATTAGAAACTATTTACTGCATTTTTTTATTCCTAGACTAGAATAAATGCTTCTTGCTAGGCTTTTGCCTTAAAGTAGCACACAACTGTTCATTTATAATTGTTTTTAGTTGGATCTGTTTCACTTTAGAGAGCTGGTTTATAATGTACTTTGCATGTACCTGCTCCCAGAAACATGTACTTGTCGTATTTCAAATACCAATATCATAAAAGGAACAAAACATGTATATGTCTATATGCAATCAGTTACCTGCTCAAAAAATTTTGATTGAAAAAGTTAAGCAGTATTTATTTTGGGGGGTAGCTGACTATGTCTGCGTCAAAATGTATTACTGGCTATTAGGTATTCTGCTCAGGTAAATTATTTGAATGGTTCCAGTTCTTCTGCCTTTTCCTCAACTTTTGCTGATCCCAGCAGAAGTTAGACATCATTTATCTCAACCTATACTCAAAGTAGCTTGTCTCCTTTAATGTTAAGTAGTGTTAGTAAAAGAGCTAAAAGTTTCAACCGCCAATGGTCTGGATGTACACATTTTAGAGTTATTTTTCCCATTCATTTTTTTCAATGCAACACTTTTCACTTTGAAAATTTCACTGACATTTTTATTGTCTACTGACATTTCAAATGTATTCTTGAAAATGCACCTTGTTAGCATTTAAATAACATTCCCAACCTTAGCAAGTCATCATACTGTACCTTTTCAACAAATTAGTATATTATAGGTCCTCTCTCCAAAATCCAAAGATACATTTTATTTTACCAAAAAGTATGTGAGCAAATGACTAGTGAATAGTGAACTATGAAATCCTAAAGACTCTGCAAGCAATTAAGTTTTTAGAGCAAGAAAAAGTCATTATCTTTATTGGTGGCAGGTGATATTAGGGGAAAAAAAAAGGCAGGGGGTCTGTTAGGCTGTACCCTCCTCAGGCATATAAATGCTTTAGAGCATTTTCACACTTATGTTCAGCTTAACATACATTCCTG
This sequence comes from Eurystomus gularis, assembly GCA_013400335.1. NCBI lineage: Eukaryota > Metazoa > Chordata > Aves > Coraciiformes > Coraciidae > Eurystomus > Eurystomus gularis. The sequence continues at coordinate 38,976 of VZZY01011465.1, forward strand.
CCTTAGCTTAACTTGCCTTGCTAATGCATGTGAAGAATTATATTTTTATCTGGGTTGATGATGCCATTTGAGTTTGTCACAGTAATATTTAAAAAGCATGTCAAAGGACTACCACCCACTCTGATGCTATTATTTTAAGGGGTAAGAGATCATAAGGTTTGGGGAGTGTAAATAGCCTTTAATAATCCAACTCTTGCTGGCCAGTGTAATCTTGCTGTAGGAGTGCCTGTCCCTAAGGCTCTAAATCCTGTGATGAAAAGTGTATTACCAAGTGGTATGGGACTTTTCGAACAGTGTTGGTATTTGTCTCTTCCCTCAGCAGAATTGCTGAGCTCCAGCTCCTTTCCTGCAGCAAGGGAGAAGCTCTGCATTTGGAGAGGGAGAGGAGTAGCAGAATAGCTACTGCACCATCCCTCCTACCCATTCCCAACACATGTACCTGCAATGCTCCCCTGCTGCTAATGTAGAGAAGCTATATGAGCATCTCTGGTTTTGTCCTGGGGAAGGAAACAGTCTTAAGATTAATGACAGCTGGACCATTCCTGGTGCAGAATTCATACAGGTAGCTATTACATAACAGGTACAGGTCTTGAAGTTCACATTCTTCATTTATAATTCTGCTGCCATCCTGTAAAGATAAGCTCTCAGGCAAACAAAGGAGACAACTTTGCGTGTATTTGTACCAGTAGAGAGTCTGATTTTTAGAGGTGAGCTTGTGTTTTCTCCTTGTCTCAGAGAAGAACTGTTGAGGTTCTTAATTCTTATGTTAATGCACAGCAGGACCATGGAGGAGTATCTGAGCATCAGCAACTTTTGCAGATTCATTAAAAATTCCAGCCCACACGAAGGCTTGCTAGAAGAGTAGCAGTGGAAAAACTTCTGCCTTGGAGTCATCTGAGATGCAGACTTCTCTTTCCCACTGATTCCTGAGGAGGTTTTCTGAGCGTGATGTTCAGCATATGGTTTAAATTATGGGTAGAGTTATTCTTTAGGCAATTATATAGTAGTTTTATTTCAAGTGTGTTTATTTCATGTTGGTTTACACAGGTTGCTTGTGCATTTGGGTACATGTAACTTCAATTCACACTGTTGTAATATTCTCTTTGCAAAAAGTAGGTAAATGTTTGCTCTGCCTTCCAGGGAAAGTTTTCTAATCAAAATGTCAGTGTGTGATTAGATTTGATCATCCTGTTTTAGTGTGACATCTTTTATTATTTTTCATTATCAACTGCTTAATAACCTGACAATCTCCATCAGTTATGCCTGCATGACATTTTCTACTCCTTTTTGTTGTGGACTTCTATATAACATAATATTTGTTACTTTATATAAATCTGCTGATGGGTGGAAATTATTCTGGAATATGCTTTTGAAGGGAAATACCTCTTTTTATTGACAATTCAGTTTACCTCATACTGCATCAAAGTTATTTTATGTACTGCCTTATTCCTACACTCAGGCAATTCATTTAATTTTTTTACATAGCACTAATAGTAATTATTACAGCTTTAGTATTAAGAGTAATTCAACGTTTGTTGTAGCCATCTCTGGAAATCAATATCATTATATGTGTGTAGATAGTGAGCCTTTGAGGAGCCTAGTGTCTAATCAGAGCTACTTGAGCAACCTGGTCTAGTGAGAGGAGTCCCTGCCTGTGGCAGGAGTTTTGGAACTAGATGATCTTGCAACCCAAACCATTCTATCATTCTAATACTCAAAGCTCCCTATATAGTTACAAGTGAGCGCTTTGTATCTTTGTGGGATTATTTTATCCAAAGATGGATGGGGTGTACTGTTCATGGACATCTCTGTTTTTCTTAAAGAAGTTTAGAAGGGACAATAAAAAAAACAGGACATGCTGTAAAAGGGTTACAATGTGGAAGTCGGGAAGAAGCTAGGAAGACAAACAAAGATAACTGGCATACTGAAGGCTTGGCCAGTAGTCACAAACTCTTCCTACCTGCTTTCCATATAAACCCTAGACAAGCAGTCGACAGCTGGACTAGACGTCCATTGCTGGAGAGCAATGGATTTGATTAAACATGTGGCAGCTAAAATGTACTGCGAGCAGAACATGAATTTGGACTAGCATTTAGAAAGGAGAACAGAAGGAGCTAGATACAAAAAGATGCGTGTCCTTGTGCATGTGTATTTGTATGTGTCCATTCTGTATGTGTGTTATGACTGCATCAAAATGGGATCTCATTCTGGTTTTGACATGGCAGCATTCTTCCTAGTCTGAAAACATAAGGTGTATGCGTCCTTTTCTCTTTCCTTAGGTACCTAGACTGGGGTATTGAACAATTCCTGTGATACAATTGCTACAGTCTGTCTCTCTCCATGTTATCCCTACCTGAAATTACTTTTGTCTCCAGTGTTCATTTTCAACACTATAGAGGAAGGTAATTTCTTGCAAGTTCATGGCTTAAATTAAAAATAGTAATAAACATATTCTTGACAAATCATGTTTCCATGATCACTATCAATGTTTACTTGCAATATATATATATAAATACATGCAATTAGAAATATTTAACAGAATCTATAATCTAAACTTTGAGTGTAGCTCATTTGCCTGAAATTTGGTATTTGCTTCTTCTAAACAGATAGTAATGAATATATTAGGTGATTTGATTTCTTGAGCAGCTGGCCTTATCTAGGAGGATTTTTCAAAGCTTTTCATAGGTTTTTAAACTATTGAACTTTAGAAATATTTTTGAGGAGAAAAGCTTGCTTGATGATTTGAAATGTTATCACTTTTAAATTAAAATTTGTATCAGTTCCCACAATTTCTCAAAGTATATTTCACTAGTTAAATGGGTGGGTTTTTTTCTTTTGGTAATGACATGTGTAGGAGGCACTATTAACAAAGGTTCATATTACTCCAGCATAAAAGCTGTAATTGCCAACTGAACATTACTTTGCATGAGAAATAAGTGATTTTGTTGATATAAAAATTCATTCCAGGTATCCTGAAAAACACATGTAATCTTTCTTTCTATTCTGTGGTCCTCTTCCAAAAATAAGGGCAACTCTTTCTCTTTTTCTCCAGCAGATTTGGTCTTTTGGTGGTACTGTGTGTGCTTGTTTTTTAATGATTTTGAAAGCTGTTGCTTCTAAGAGACCTTCACATTTTCATCAAAAAACCTTAGCTATTGTATTTTTATTAACATATATGTTTATTTAGATGCTTACTGTTCACTGATAGGGGAAAAATAAGTGACTCCTTGCAACATTCTAGGCATCTTGTTAATCTTAAAAATATATGAATAAGCAAATTATATATTGCATTATTAGAAAAGATTGATAAGCACTGTAATGGCAAGCCCATTTTCTTTTGAAAAAGTGTTTATATGAGTCGGAAGCAATTTGATGTCATTGATTTGCACATACACACTTTCTCGAGTTTTTCCTCATCTAAGTAACACCTCTTCATAAAACCATAGCAAGACAAAATCTCTGGCCTTTGCCTTTGGTTTTGGGGAAATTTACCAGTTTTCACAGTGGAATCTACAGGGGGCTTATGAACAATTCTTAAAGAGAAGTAGTTATAATCCTTGTTTCCTGTCTTACATGTAATAGTATAATAATCATCAGTAATTCCTCATCTTTCTATATAATTCTATATAACTGGGAAATCATCAGATCCTTAGCTGATGTCCAAGGAAATGTTTTATATTCCAGGGATTGTTTGCTTTGTAAGATGACTCATCATCCTTTCTAAGCCTTTAATAATTATGAGGTTTGGGGTTTTTTTCTTTGATTTAAATCTTTTTATTTTCCTAGGTTTCTCTCTCCCATTAAAATAATCCATGTCTTCAGACTCATAACTGTTAAATCTGGATTCATGTAATTCATTCTTATGACCAGAGCACAATGGACTGTAAACTTGAAGTTTTCACGTAACTCTGAGAACTCATACAGGTCGTATGTTTTACAGAATTTCAAATTTGATTCATTTTAACATCTGAATTCTAGTGAAGGGGTCACCTGTTCAATTAAAGTAAAATAAACTGGTATATGTGTCGTTATGAGTATGTATGTGCACATATATGTGCATGGCTATCCCTATACTACACCTAAAAGATGTTATCAATATGAGTTCAGCAGTCATTTTTTTCTGCTAAGGCGAGTAAGTCTTCTTGTGAACACCTAATAAGAAAATATTAGAGGACTGATGTTAGAGGACCCCAAGTTCTAACATGTATTTTTGCAGATTTCAGCAAGTCACAAGCATAGGTCCACGTGCTTGGTAATCATCACATCAGTTAACATGTTTCAAGAAATAGACTACTTATTCTAACTTTTTGCTTTTGTTAAATGCTTGACTCACGTAAAGTATAATGTAGCTGTAGAAAAAAATGAATAGTTAGAATTTCAGGTGGAGTAATTGCACCTGAAACTTCAAAGGAAACAGTTTATTTCTCTCTGAAAGAAGAATGGATCTTTAGTAAAGCTAAATGCATCCAATCACTAATCTTGAAATTTAAAATAAAAGTTAAGGATGCCGTGGTTATATAACAGACATATCAAGAAGACTCTTACAGGGCAATGTGTAGTTCCTTTCAATTTCATAGATTGTCTTCAATATTTTCTTCTTTTATTCAGCTATTTTAATTATTATTAAAATTGCTATTTTAATTTTTAGTCAGGGAAGCTAAATTTTAATCCATATTTGTCTAACTGTTCTCTGCAAACAATTCCATTATTATTTTATCTGAATTAAAACAAATACAGAATATGAACACTCTAGAATTGCTACTAGACCGTGTTTCCCCTTTCAGTTTGGGAAGTCTGTTAGACCATCAAGCTTTGCTTTGAGAAAGAACAGTCTTTGTGTGTGATGAATGTGGGAAGAGGCTGTATAGTAAGACCAATTAATTCTCTCTCGAGTAACAAGAGTAAAAGGACAGGAGAGAGATAGGGACCAAAGGATAAAACTGTCTTGTTGAGATTTCTATGACACTTTGCACATATGTGGATGTTCTTACGTATTGCATGTAAGGTCATTGTTATGACAAAGATTTTTCATATCTAAGGCCTTGTGAAATACTGCTAATGCATTTAAATAAAACACATTTTTATTGTCTGACTTTTATTTGCTGAGGTTTTATGCAAGTGTGGAGAGGAAATGTTATATGCAAGGAAGAGTTTATCAGATTTTCATGTTAAGCGTATTATTGACAATTTTTACATTGCTTGGGAATGGTGTCAAAGTGCAGTCCTATTTTACCAAGAGCCTTTTCAAGATCA
>VZZY01011466.1:244-11057 GCA_013400335.1 Eurystomus gularis
AGTAAAACTATTTTTATAGTTTTGTAACTTACTGTAGCAACTGAATGTCACAATAGTTAAATTACTGGAAATCTAGTTCTGGGAGATTTCTTTTGTCTAATACTGGAAATTAAGCACAAAGGTAGCCCAGCACTAACCAGTGAAGGAGTATATACATTGAGTCATTTGAACATGTACATTTAATTACACAAAAGCCAAAGAACTTCCAGGAAGTCCTGCACAAGGGATATCAAGCACTCCAGAGAGTCAACCATGAGCAAAGGTCCAGGAATGGCATAACAGAGGAGTTAATTTGCACATTGACAAGTAAAGTTCTTGTCAACATCTTGCTTTTTTTCCCTCCTGACCCTCAACACTTCTATTTCATGCAATGTTTCTCATTCCTGGAATACTTTTATATCTATTAATATATTATAATTAAAATTGCCTAATTATACTGTTTTCTGGATGTCTTATGTGAGATATCTTCAGGAAAATTTTAGCTGATTGGACTATCAGAATAATATACTTTGATTAACAACACTTTGGTGAACCAGATGCATGATGCAACTTAAAAACTCGAAGTATTTTAGTAAGCTAAATGTATTGTATATTTGCAGTCCTGATAAACCACTAATTAAAGCATCTTTTAATGTTAAATGTTACACAGCTTAAAGCTTCTTGCCAAAATAGCTAACTGCAATGCTCACAGAAAACCTGAAAGGGAAGAACACATAAGCATAGTTCATGTCTTTATTTTTTCTTCATGGGCATGATTCACTAGCAAAAGCCTTCTCAAAAATGGGAATTGTATTTTTTTCTTTTCTTTTCTTTTTTTTTTTTTTAAATTTTCTTTTTCCTTTAAAGACAGAAAATCATCAAGCTGGCTGCCCAGGGGAAAGAAAGGATGGGGAAAAGTATTTCTGCTGGTACAGATTTGGGTTCTGAGTTGCATTAAGTAAATTTGGAGTAATTCAATAGACTCAGGAAGAATTATAGCTGTACAGCAAAAGGGAGGATCTAACTTGCATTACTTGGGACTTTATGTAACTGCCATCACAGTCAATGAAATAATTTCCCACCACTTTCCTGTATCACTTCCCTTACAATACATTCCCCCATATATTAGGCACAATATTACTTCTACAAGGCAAAATAACAAGAGACATAGGCAACAACAAACAAATAATGAAAATTATTTCAGTCTGAAATTACTCTGAAATCCTTCCAATGTTCTCTTCTTAGAGCTTTTTGAAATTTCACTTTTGCACATTTTTATTTAAAATCTTTGCCCCATCTTTTGAAAAGCAATCAAATCAGCTGGAGATATTCTTGGATTTGCATCTGTTGCTGCCTGAAAAATGTTATACTTCCCAACTGTCTACTTGCCAATTTAATCTGCCATCTTTTAACACAGTGGGAAGAATTAATCTTTAGTAAAACTCCAAGTGCAGTTGTCACAAGGATAGATTTGGTACAGCATGATTAATATTTCCCTATTTATTCTTCATTGGAATAACTCATACTGTTAAGAAGATGAAGAAGAAAAATATTTCAACTCACCAGTTGCATCAGTTTTTATTCTAGGTTGAATATCACACATTTTGTCGTAAACAAATAAGACTCCTAGGAGCAGAACAATATTCTTTCTACTACCCTACTTATTCACAGTTACACCTGTGCTGTTGCAAAAATGGAGTCTTAACAGACTGCGTTAACAAGATTATATGGAAGAAGTGATAAAGGCATAGACTGTTCCATTTCATTAAGGAAGGGAGGCAGACTGCTGGAGGAACTAAATATTGAAACAACATTTTCTTTTGATACTATCTTCCTGTACAGAGTATTTCTTATTACAGCACAATAATTTAAAAATAATACTTCTTTTCTGCAAATTCTCAAAATAAATCCTTTACTCTCAGTTGTTTTTGTTTCAGACATATATAAGAAATGGAAGATCAAAATGGCAGATTTAAGATGCCAATTATTACAGATAAAAAACCTATCTTGTGAATAACACCTATATACTACCCACCTGCACCCAGAACTAAAAAGTTAATTTGCTTACAGTGTTTCAGATTCCATGTGACAGAACTGGCAGAACTGCCCCTGTTGGATACCGATTACATTAAAGGAATACCAACTGAATCCCAGTTGTCCCTGTTTTTTACAACCAGGAGGAATTTAAGGAATTCAGGGATGAGCTCTTAGTAACAGAGTTACTCAGAGCCTGGAACTACATATAATTTTAAAAAAAGATGTTTTAAATTGCCACCATCTCAGCCATTTTGCTCTGAATGCTTGTTCTGGTTAGATACAACAGTTGAGGAATTTTCAAAACAAGAAACTAATGCAGGGTGAAATACTAGGGGAGAGTTTCAAAGTTTATGAAAATAAGGATGCTTATTGAAGATTAGGAAAAGTACAGAAAATAAACATATACATGAGCTGGGGATAGACAGCCTGAAAAAATATTTTTCCAATAATACGGAAAATATTATTGGAAGAATAATAAGAAACAAGATGAGTTAATTACTTATAATAACTCATTTAAATCTGTACAAATGTTACACAGTTACTTTTTTCATTACTGTTCCTAGAGCCAGTCATGTAGGCTACACATGATGCTGTGGGATTATAATCTTAAATAAGGTCCCAAACTCTTGTCCTGCTGTATTTGAGATGAATAAAAATTCCCTGGCTTGCTGAAAGAATAGGAATTGCCTTCTCTCTAATATTTAATAAATGGAAGCCTTTGATGTTATGGGGCATAATTTTTCTTGACTAGATAAATAATTGGTGTAAAATTTTTCTCCTGTTGCAATAGCAATTCATTCTGCTGAAGTAGCAGTGACTGCCTAACAAGATTTTGAAGTCTCACTGTTTCATAATATATTACAGTTCCTTATTAGACACATCACTTGCCTCTCAGATAAAAAACATGGATCAAAGAAATGGCCAAAAGAAATTAACAGCATTTAAGGGTTCTTTTTCCCTTTTCTCCCTCTCTAATTTGTGCAACTAAAAACTAGTTCTGCAGGAATCAGGAAGAAATCAATAGAAGTTTGCCTGATATTACAGACCCTTCTGATCCAGGAATTAGTAAAAAACTGGAACTGAGCAATTACTCCAGATACACTGATTTTCAAATTGAGAATTGTCACTTGACTAGCATCTTAATAAATCACCCTGCATGTCCAGTCAGGCATGCTCTGGCTCTATAGACATCAGGGCAGGCAGAATTAGATACCGAAGTCTTAGGCAATGTTTGCATTTTGCAATAAGAACTTAGTTTTAGAAGAAAATGGTGATATTTAAACTCTTAAAATATGATACAAAATAGTTTTCAGTTCTAAGTTCGTATTTCTAGAAATATACCCCACTGACTCTCAACTGAAAAAAAAAAAAAATACTGAAGAACAATTACAAGTGCTGAGCAAATATACAATGAAAACTCTACTTATCTTATCCACTTAGCACAGAGTAAAGAAAGCTCTGACAGCCATGCATTGCTAGCTATCTTTTGACCAGGAAGCTGTCTTATGAGCTGACTTAATATCCTGAACTAATGGACAATGTGAATAAAAGGGGTTGCCGTGCGCCTAGCTTTCTTTTTAACTGTTGCAATACAAAGGGATCATAGAATAGCTTGGATTGGAAGGAGCCTTTAAAGGTCATCTAGTCCAGCCCCCCTGCAATGAGCATGAAAAGGTCCTATTTGCACAGGAATGAAAAAATGTTGCCTGTGTTCGATTCTGCCTGACGATGTTCAACAGAAAAGAGATTTTTTAAAAATATGATAAATATTTTTATGATCAAGAAAAGAATGAATTTGACCATAATTAATGCTATGGAATATAGCCTTATTGCTTAGTGTTCTGACAGTTAATTCTCTCATCAGCCTAATTTGCTCAGCAGTTTACAGCTTCTTATAACATACACAGTCACAGGATTAACTATGGAAAAGGAGGAATGTAAACAATTTATCCCAAAAATTTAGAAAAAAAGGAGAAACTATAGTTGTTGAACAGAGATGGACTATTGCACTACAGTTAAAAAAAAAAACCCAAACAAACAAAAACACCTTCCTGAAAGACAAAAGTATAAAATGTAACTGTATATTACTAGGTTTTGTAGAAACTGCAGATACTCGAGAACATGGTCTGTTGTAGCCACCCCATGCACTTTGATAGCTCAGGGAGTCCTTCAGCCGTTGTAGGCAAAATCCATTCTAGGTGATAGCTCTGGTAAAAATGTTTTGGCTAAACCAAGGACAATCTGGCCATCACTTGAGAGCAGCAAATGTGGAGATTATGAAGGAGGAGCAGCAGGATTCACTTCCATCCAACCACCTTGCTCTTGTTAAGAGCAGGCACCAGATGCAGCCACAGACAGGAACTTTTTCCTCCTGCTGTTCTTGCTGGTTATATCAAAAAGCATCCAACTGTCTGGAGAGTAAGTGGAATGAAAAAAAAGTGTGTGTGTGTGCATGTGCATGTTCACATGGGCAAGACTGTGCTGGTTCAGAACCTAATTTGGTGTTAACTGGTGCAGGGCTGCCGAAGTCAGTGAAGCTGTGCCAAATTATATTAACTGCAGGTCAGGTCCTCTTCTCATTTATTCCTACATTACACGACAGTTGAAAAATAAAGGAAAAAGATGTTATTAAAAAGGCTACAGGCTACTGCATCACTCTTCTCCTAAAGGCTGCATATGATACATTCCCCTGGTCTTAACTGCCAGAACTATCAGAAATTGAGCAGCAGCTTCTAGGTTGTGGCCCTGCACAATTTCAAAGAATATGCTTCTGGTCTTTCATTTTAGGAAGTAGGTATTGTCTTTAGGGACTGTGATGAGATGAACCTTGTTCTCTTTTGCTTTGTGTATTCTTCAGCCATGCAAGCTCTGATACACCTGGCAAATGTCCTTTCAGATGTTGGCCTTCCTCCCTTGTGGATATAGAACAGGAAGAAAAGTCTTGCTATATCCTGAAATCTTGTGACCTGTAAATCTAAGTCTCTGCAGCTCTGGGGACAATTGAACAATGTCAATCAAATCCTATTCCACTTGCAGGCTAGAGATGTTACCTCCCAGTTTAAAGAAAAATCAATACAAATGTATCAAGACTAGAGGTGCTTTAATAAGGGCTGCTATATATGGGGGAATCACAGCAAAAGGATTAGTAGAAGAAATCGGTGGCAAGGCTTTCTGTTGATTCTTTTTCTGCTCCATTTATTTTCTGGTGAAATGTTACCCCACTAGACTGGGTGAAGGGGAGCCATGAATGAAAGAGACCATGCTCTAAAGGTCTGTGCACTGTGCAGTGCATTTTAAGTTCCAAGACTTCAAAAATTATAAGAGAGGCTATACCTTTATGTGCCAAAAAGAAGGATCTTTGGAGAACCTTGTAACATTAAGGTGGCGGAGCTCCTCTGTTGATATGACCTCTAATGGCTTTGAAAAACATTGAATGAATTTTAAGAACTAAAGACTATGTGTTTATCCATAGAAAATTTGAAGGAAATAATGGACATGTAGGAAATAGTATTTTTGAACCATACTGAAAGTGCTGACCTCAGATTGTTAGCTCGTCTACTATTATACTTCCCTGTGGAAACCTGAGACATCCAGGTGACTTGTTCTGAATGATTTCAGTTTCACCACTTCTTGTTTCACCTTCCAAGGAGTGACAGACAATTCCCAATAAAAAGGTCTCTTCCCTAAAATGGATGCTGCATCTCCTTGGTATGTGTAAAGATAAATTTACTCTGAAATCCATTTAAAAGTGAGTCAGGTATTTTGGAATTTTACAGTCCAGATATTCACACACCACTTAATCAGACTACCAAGCTTTTCCTGTAGGAGACCACTGATTTTCCAGAACAATTACCATTGTTTTCTTGATTTCAAACCTTATGTGTCACACCTCATGTGTGGATTTCTTCTAGCATTGCAGCAAATAATTTGTTATCAGCTATTGCCTGTGGAACTACTGATTATTTCCTTAGGTCCATATACTTTTTCTAGTGTGACTGCAACCATGAGTACCATGAAGATGTATCTAACAGGGCGGTTTTTGACACAGAGCAGCCACTTGTGACAGTAGATAAATTAGGCATATTTTTGTTATGTCTACAGATATCAGAACTACCACCAAACTTCATACTAGGTTGGCTATAAACAGAGCACTCTCTTCAACCCTACACCCAATATGAAATAAATTGCAGCATTTCTGTACAAAGAGCTGACTCACTCTGCATTCAGACACGTTTCCAAACATTTGAAGCAATGGACAGTTTCTGCTAACATGTTATGCTCCAATCTTCATTGGTTGTCCAATTTACTGATATTTTTACTATTATTAAAATAGTCAGCATTGTTCTGTTAATTGCAAGTCACCTTCTGACTTTGATCAACCTGCTTTCAGGTTGAACCCATTGATGTGTATTACTTTCATTTTGCTTGATAGTCTGGATATGAGTTACATAGTTTGGCTATTTAAAAGTAGATTTATTTCCCTGCATAGGCTAATTAGTTACATGCCTCAAATTTTGGCCATTTACAGAAATGATGTTGGTACGATGGCAGCATAAAAAGCCTCTCAGTGCTTCTTCCCATGAACCAAACCACAATTTCACATCCTTTGCTACCCACTGTGACCCTAATAAGCCTGTCAGCTGTTTGCCCATACCTCCTCTTCCCCTGGATTGATATATAAGACTGATCTCAAACTTCCTCAGGATTCTGGGGGCTGATAGATACCATAATGGGAGAGTCCAATCTGTTCTGGGCACTTCTCAGAATAAGAAAACAACTTATGCTGGTGGACTCTGACTGACCATTCACGCACTAAAGCTTCACAAGGATGTTGTCAGTTGAAATGCTGTACAAACATGGGATGGGGAGAGGGAAAATAAGATTTTTGCATATTTTCTGTCTTCGCTATTGAGGTTCAACAGACTTGATCAGAATCAAGGATTGTCTCTTTGTGAGTCTCCTAAGCTATTTCATTTTCTTGCATAAGTCTTTGTGCCTCCACAAACAAAACCATTGTCTCCTGAGAACTTGACCTGATCTGTTAAGGAAAGCTGTGGTTTACACAGCCTTGTGTTTCACAAGAAAAGCAGAGATAAATGTAAGGTGGTATTTTGGTTTTGGTTTTGTTTTTCTTAAAAAACGAGTAAATTGCTTTCTACAGTTCTTTTTAAACCAGAAGAACCAGCAACTCAAATATTTTTCTGCAGTTACTGAAGTTATTTGTTAAGAAATGTAGCCCCTACATCTTGAAAATAAAAACAAAATCAGAAGGATTTAAGAAAGTTTGGTAGTTATATAAATCATATGAAAAGGAAATATTTTCAAGAGTTGTCTGGTATTGAATGCAAGCTTTAGACTTCAATAATTTAAGAAAAGTATGAACTTAAACCTCTTGGTTTTACTCCCTAAACTACTGTAAATGCACTCTGTTTCCTTTAATGTAGTCCACTTCAACCTCTCTGGATTGCACTCTGTAATGTCTAGTTGCAAACCTAATAAGATGGGACAATTTATCTGCAAATGACCACAATCACCTTTAATAAGTTAGTAAGGTCAGTGTAACTACACATAATTCAGTCTGAGACCTCTGTGTTTCCACTTTAACGTAAGGAAACAACAAAACGCCTCTGGCATTTCTGCATTATATGTATCAGCAAATGGTATTTGATTGACAGCAATGCTGCTTCTGAACTGCACTTGTATCACGTCCCTTCAGTCTGCCAAGCCCAAATATTGGAAACAGTTGGGTAAAATGACAAACATAGCAGAATCATTTCAGTGGGGATCTTGAATCTCTCATGAATTTGTGCTACAACCAGCTAGAGGGAGAATGGGGATTTTGTCTCTTACATTAAACTCAAATAAGCTTTCACAAACGAGAACACTGCCTGCCACATTATAAGGTCAGCCACAAAGAAAGCATCACTGCTGGGTTTCTAATCTTGAATCTCATGCTCATTAATAATACACGACAGAACATCAAATCTTTCTAAAACAACAAGCCCAGAACTCTGCTTTAATACCTCTGTCAGCATTTCTCCTTTGCACTCCTGAAGATGTGGATTGTGCTTTTGACAAAAAGAGCGAGTGCTTTTAAGTCACTCTTTTAAACAGTACCACAGGCTTCTGTTTCCAAGTGCAGCATGTGAATAATAGATGCAGAGGTCAAGAAATTGAAAAAGAATGGAAAAAAATTGTTACTAAATAAAAATCATTTATTTTGCAGGCAGAAAATGTGTAACTGAGGGTCAGTGTGAACCACCCAATGAACTGTGCTGCTGTTTTAGCTATTGTGTTCAATAGGATCTCCAAGCATGTGACAAAGCTTGTGGCACCTCTTTGAAAGTCCTTCAAGAAGGTAGGAAGTGGAGTGGAGAGATACTGCAACCAGTATAACAGCTTCATTCTGATTTGTGACAGGAAAAAGACACTCATCCACACAGACATACGGTAGAGCCAGATCAAAAACCACCAAAGAACAGAGACTCTTAAGACTTCGGTGCTCAGACAGCTGTCTTCTGAGAGCAGTTTTATTGAAAATGGGATTAGTAAACCTGTATGAAGTCTCTAAATGTTTCTACAGGGTACATGCAGTCCAGTGGTTTGCCATTGGATCTGGTCGTTTGCGGACTGGTCACACAAAGAAGCTGGAGAAGAAAAGAAAGTATCTTAGGTGCCTTGGATAACATATTGAGGGGAGGTTTTGAATTTGAAAATTTACCAAAGTTCTTTCTTAACAGCAACTAACCAATAAAATTGTACTAGTAGCATCAAAATATAGGGGAAGAAGTGAATGAGCTATTCTTATACAATTATTAGATATACTAAATGTAAGCATCTGCTTACAGCAATATTTTTGACCGTTTGCACAAAGTACCAGGCTATTTTACTCAACAAAGTGTTAGTGAACACCGCTGTAACTTCATTAAGGCTAAACAGAATACAGCTTTGTCATCCTAGCTGTGTAAAATGGATAGTGGTTCTTTTTGTTTGTTAGTTTTATTAAAGCTACAGGGTAATGAAGAACCTGTTTGTTAAGTCCATGCCTAACAGTACCTGGGATGTGGCCACGTCTGAGACAAAGTACAATAGCTTGTAAGCCTCAAACAGCAGTACAGACCAGAAAATGCAAAATGTTCTAGCCACCCAGAACTCTGAGGGCATTTAATTAACTACGCAAATGTGCCTGGTGTACTAGGAACAGTGTGTCAGAACACTTTCACAGTCCCCATGAGAGCCCCCAGTAAGAGCCCCTCACCCCTTTCAGCAACTGATAAAGCCTATCACCATCTACAGGATAAAAGGAAAGAGCAGTATCAAATGAATCACAAGGACAGCTTCCTGCCATGCTAGTGAAATAATACATCCTTGTCAGAAGCCTTTCATAAAGCCATTTTAAAAGCAATGAGAACAAGCTGTAAGGAGAGAAGAGACCACAAGTAGAACAATGGTATTACTGTATTTTTTTTATCACTGTTGCACTGCTCTATCATTAGATTGGGTGTGCTTTTCTGGCTTCCAGATGGCAGCCAATGAATTCCAGGTGGCAGCCAATGAATTGCACTTCTAGGTACTGCCAGTGAATTTAGAGAAATTAAATATAACCCTTTAACATCTACCTCTCAGAATAAAAAAAAAAAAAACAACCTACTTTAAAAAATAAACGAAACTAGGGACAAAAAGCTGACCCATTGTTAGCCTCATAAAACATAAAAACATACGGAAAGGGGATTCTGATTTTTCCTGGCCATGAAATATAACCTGTCTTCACTGATGTGTTTTGATTACAATAAAAGACATAACCTTTGATGAAGAGTCTGAAATTATCAGATGCAAATTTGCTATCTCCTGGTGAAATAGGATAACTGATGAAATCGGAAATCCAGTACAAAAAGTACAAATATGTTTCTTGGAATTTTTAAGTTTGCTACTTATCTTGACAAGACATATCAACTTGTCTAAATGAAAGTGAAGATTTCCCACTCCAGGTGCTGAGATGGAAACCTTAATTTGCTTTAAAAAGTTAAATGAATGGTACAGCAGATAATGATACCATACATTGATAAATGATATTTATCAAGGTTAATTCCTAAAATACTGTCTGTTGCTTTCTTAAACACGGAACTGCAGTCATATTACAGCTGTCAGAAATGGTATTGCTATTAAAAATGTCTTAATGGTATGGTATACGCAGGTCCATTTATAATGACCTTTCTATCCATTTTTCTTCTCTCTACAAATGCTCTTTCTAAGGGGGTAAAAGTGTGTATCATCTGCCACTTTGCACAGTTCTCATGCATAATGCAATTACTGTGATTTTCTGCACCTCAAAAGTGCAGCCATTTCCCATAACTACAAAGAAAGAAAGAAAATGACCCAAATTCAAATTACTGTACAAGAGACAGACCTTACTAACATAGCTCTTATTACTTAAGATGACAGTGAATAACTACAGATACCATTAGTATTTTCAATTCATTTGATTATTAACCAGTTCTAACTCATGTTCCCTTGGACACTAAGGACTTTTGATCATGTGACTCAGGAGATCTGAGCAAAACTGTAATATTGGTCCCACAGAGAATTACCTACCTAGGTAAGGGTGAAAACAATATGCCAGAGATATATGCCATTGTCGAGGCAGCTCATGTTTACATCTTCTTATTCAGTGTAGCTTCATCAGTTAGAGCCCAAAAAGCAAAAGAAACAATAAAATCCTGCGGTATTTGGAGCTTTTCCTCTTACTCTCTTAGCAATTATTGCTAAGCAAATCTGGCATTCAGACACAAATGTTTTG
>VZZY01011469.1:90-24094 GCA_013400335.1 Eurystomus gularis
TTCTATGGCAGGGTGACCTGCTTAGTAGCTGAGTGAAAGAGTGTAGATGTCATCTACCTAGATTTTAGTGAAGTTTTTGCAACTGTTTCCCACATAATTCTCATGGAGAAGCTGGCTTGAACGGGCATACACTTCACTGGATAAAAAATTGGCTGGATGGCCAAGCTCAAAGAGTGCTGGGGAGTGGAGTTACATCCGTTTGGTGGCCAGTCACAAGTGGTGTTCCCCAAGGTTCAGTAGTGAGGCCTGTTCTCTTTAATATCTTTATCAGTGATTTTGATGAGGGGATCAAGGGGCACCCTCAGTAAATTTGCAGATGACACCAAGTTGGGCGGGAGTGTTGATCTGCTTGAGGGTAAGGAGTCTTTATATAGGGACCTGGACAGGCTGGATTGATGGGCCGAGGCCAGTGGTGTGAGGTTCAACAAGGCCAAGTGCCAGGTCCTGTACTTGGGCCACAACAACCCCATGCAATGCTACAGGCTTGGGGAAGAGTGACTGGAAAGCCACTCTGTGGAAAAGGACCTGAGGATATTGGTTGATAGGTGGCTGAACATGAGCTAGCAGTGTGCCCAGGTGGACAAGAAGACCAACAGCATCCTGGCTTGGATAAGAAATTGTGCAGCCATCAGGACTATGGAAGTGATTCTCCCCCCCATATTTGGCACTGGTGAGGCTGCACCTCAAATACTTTGTTCAGTTTTGAGTCCCTCACCAAAAGAAGGACACTGAGTTGCTGGAGTGTGTCCAAAGAAGGGCAACAAAGCTGGTGAGGATCTAGAGCGCAAGTCTTAGGAAAAGCAGCTGAGCTGAGCCTATTTAGTCTGAAGAAAAGGAGGCTCAGGGGAATGCTCATCACTCTCTACAACTACCTGAAAGGAGGTTGTGGTGAGGTGGGGGTTGGTGTCTTCTCCCAAGTAACAAGTGATAGGACAAAAGGAAATGGCCTCAAGTTGAGCCAGAAAAGGTTTAGGTTGGACATTAGCAACAATTTCTTCCCCAAGTGGGTTGTCAAGCATTGGAACAGGCTGCCCAGAGAAGTGGTGGAGTCCCCATCCCTGGAGGTATTTAAAAGACATGTAGATGTGGTGCTGAGGGACATGGTTTATTGGTGGCCTGGTGGTGCTAGGTTAACTGTTGGACTCAATGATCTTAAAGGTCTCTTCAAAACAGTTATATTATTATGATTTAGCCCTCTACATATTCTCAAGAACTCATCTGTGTGCCTAGTTAGGCACTGAAATAAATGATTAAACATGTGGAATACCTTGTAAGGTAAGAGGTTTCCAGAAACAGGTTAGACACAAAAAAGTCTCAAGGAGGATCTAACTATACTTCCTTGTATCTCACAGTAGGAATTAATTAAGATATCTTTTGAAGTCTCCTCTAGCTCCTTCTATAGTATAGGAAAAACTTGAGTGAAGGGAAACTTGGAACAAGGTGTAGCTCCACAGGAATGAGCATTCATGTGGAAAATCTTATGTCACAGAGCAGTAAGGTAGTAAATTTCAACAGACTTGCTTCTATCTAGAACCAACAGGAAGATACTAGTGGTCACAGGAGTACATTTAACTGTGTCTAAAGAAGACAGAGGCATTCTCAGCCATTTGTACCAATCTGTTATTTTTTGTTTCCCCTTAACTTGACATAATAACTGAAGTAGTTGTGCCTAAAGTGTTGTCCTCTTGATTTCATTTTGGTTTCCTAGAAGGAAGAAGTTCTATGTCACCTGTGTGGGGATCAGGGAATCTCAGTTGCTTCGGGCATCCAAGTTATGTTAGTTTTTTAGGCTCAAGTGTTGTTGTTCCTGATGACTGGTTCAGCAGCAAATGGAATTTGGGCAGCAAATTCTGTCCAAAAGAACCAGGTCCTATTTCATGACAAAGAGGTGATGACAAAATTCAGTCTTGGTCAGTTTATTGTTTTCCTCATAGAGAGGATATCAGATTTATAATCATCCTCATTTTTATAAAAAGCTGTGAAAAATTCCTCTGTACCTAGTTCTTCTTGCATTATCACTTATACAGTAAGTACATAATGCTAAAAAGCAACAAACCAACCCCCCAAAACACCCCCTAGACCAACCCATTCCTGTGTAGCTCGATTTGATTGGCCAGTGTAGTGACTTCAGATAAATCTGAAGGGACTGTAGGTCTTGATGGAAATTTAATAGTTAACCAAAAGAAAAGTGGCATTTAAGACATGAAGGGAACAGAAATCTTGGCCTAAATGACTTCACACCTTATACTGGGCAGGATCTATATACTGCCCTGAGGAATTCCTCAGATACAGCATACACCTGTCCAGTCTTGATTTCCACTGAATTAGCAAAGCTGTCTAATAGTGGACCAACATTAACCTGTTTGTAGAATACAGCCTTGGCTTTTAAATATATTGTACCTAATTTTTTTCCTGTTTGAGAATTGGCCATGGATCGTGGCTTGTTTCCCAGTAGCAAATGAAATCACACATATGAGAGAAGTAAAATCTTTTTTCACATTTGTTATTTTTCTTTCTCACAATAATTATACATGACTTGGTCTGAATCTGTTGTGTGTTACATGCTGTTTGCAGAAATAGTGATTAATGCTGTTTGCGAACTAGGAGGGAATAAGAGTCTAATGCCTGTGTACATTTTGTGCCTGTTGGTTTGCCTTCACATCTGGTATTTGGCCCATCTTCCAGTATTCCATGAGAACAGAAGAACAGCCATAGTCTGGTCAGGCCAAGTGTCCGTTCAGTTCCATACTCTCTCCAAAAGCAGTAAAGATGCTTGGAGAGAAAAATTAAAGAAATGCTTTAAGTATATACAGTGATTTTTTTTTTCCCCATGGTTATGTGCCTTATGATTAGTGGTTGAGATTGGTTAGGTAAAAGTTTCACTCATTTGTATTTTTAAAAAAAACAGCGGTGGGTCTGTCATTCAAGAATTTAGTTCTTCTTTGAGTCCATCTGTTCTTTATGCCTGTCCAGTGTCTTGCTGCAATGATTCCATAACGCAAGTACACATTGTAAAGAAAAAGTATTTCCTCAATTACAGATCTACCATTTAGCGAGCTTCCCACTAGTTTTTGTTGTGAGGAATGGCACTTTGCTGACTGTTCCACACATCAGTCATTCTGCCAGCATCTGTGCTGACAGATCGCTCCTTGGCGATTTTTCTTTTTTGCTGAAGGCTTCTGGTCATTTTGGTCTTGGAAGGCTTGACAGTGCTCTGATAATAGAGCTAGTCTTGCAACACAGTGAAAGCACTGCTACCCACTTTGTGGTCAAAGCACTGAATGTTTTTACTTTGCTACTGGTAAAATGTGTTAAGGTTTCTTTTATTAACCAAGGGTCTGTGAAGATTGGTTAATGCCTGTGTTCATATATTATGGGTTAGATGACATGTATAAATTAAGGAGGAACCAAACTGTAGTTCTGAAAATGATAATAACTACCACAAGTCATGTATCACTGAAGTTCCTCCCTTTGTATGCTGTACATAGTCATTAATGGTGGCTATTATTATTTCATGAAAGATATTTCCACAGGCATTTTTGTTGATAAAAACATTTGTAATAGCTCTATTTTTGTGGTTTCTCCTTTTATTTTTGTATACAAGTTTGAGAAAAATGAAGGCAATCTTATTATAGCATCTTACTTTAAAAAACATGTTGATGAACAACCTGAGAAGGAAGATGTTATGTAAAATTTCAGTTAAATAGGAACAATATTACTTTAGAATTTAAAGTAACAAACACTTGGTTTTAGTTCCATAGCAAATCATCCAACTACCTGTCATGTATTTGTCACACAGTGTAGTGGAAAGGACAGTATGGGATTAGTGTTGTGGCAGGGTTGGGGTGTATAGCAGTGCTATGCAATGTGGGGGGGTAGGGGGTAGTGAATAGTGGGGAAGGGCTGGGCATTGCAGTGCTGCTAAATGTGAGCTTGTTGAGCATGAGGTGGTGGTGGGAAGTTCAGCAGAGAGGCTAGTGGGACATGGTCCATGTGGCCTCACAAAGGAAATGTCTGAGTCTTGTTCAGTTGTTCGCTCCTGTATTGGGAGGTAGCTGCATTGTTCTGTGGTGTTACAGGGTAAGGGGCACGTACGGCACATAGGCCTTCCTGCTAGCAAGTGTCTTTTGTGCAGCCTTGTTACAAGACATTGTCTTCCTCTGAAACCCCCCAGGTTTCTGGCCTGGGATCTGTAGGTGTTTTGTTCTCTGTAATTTTTTTGTTCAGTTGACTGATTGCAGCCATCAACAGAAAGGCAGATTTCTCAAAGGGCACCTCCATTTCACAAAAATATGTGGCCAGTTGGAGGAGGGACTGTAAAACATCCTGTCGGAAGTCTTGATCAACTGTGAAGCACAGATCTGACAAAAATAATCTTCGTTAGTAGCAGAGATCATGGAACTTCTTGCTCTAATTATTTTTCTGTAGCTAAGCAATTCTTTACTGTATAAGGCTTATTTCAGATGCAAGTTTTGCATTAGAAGACAAACACTATAAATCTTAATTAAAATAATTCAGACTTCACTTCCCCAAAAGTCGATGAAATATTCTTTGTTATGTCTGATTTCTTCATATATTGTATTGGGAACCTTTGTGGGGAGAAGGATCAGATGGATGACTCATCCGTCCTTACTTGATTGAATTGTGTGGATGATACTATCTGTGTGCACTTTGCAACTCTATGCTAGAAGTTGCAAGTTTGCGCTACACCATGTCATTGTTTACTGTGTGTTATTCGGAGCTGTGCACCTAGAAGAACTTGAAGTGGGGTAAAGAAAGACTCTGTGGGAATGTATAATAAAGACCAGGTTGGCAGGTGAAAAGGGAGGCCAGTATATGGGAAAACATTTTATGGGTCTTTTCTCGGCATGTTTGTCAATGTTGTTTTGAGTTACACAAGTCAAAAGCAAACTACAGGTTTTGGCAGGTAGGCTAATGCTTTCTAGCCCAGCGATCACAAAGGATAACTTAAAACACACTTTTTAAAATGAATAGCTTGTGCTATTATCTAAGAATTCACACTGTGTTTGATTTATTGCAATCCCTTGGCTCTTCTCTATTTTAAATTGTAAAATGTCTCTTTTCTTAATAAACAAAGAATTCTGACTGGTAAGGTTAGAATTCTGACTGGCCCAATAGATCAAATGTAGTGTAGTATTAAAACTCTAAGTATTTTTAGTGTTTCAAAATTAAATTGTTCTATAGTAGTCAGTAATAGCCTAAAGATATTCCCACTGAAACGAGCAGTTGAATTAGAAGTGTTTAGCAATTTTTCAAAATTTACTTAGAATATGTAACATTTTTGTTGTTGCTTTAGTGTTGGGTTTTTTTCCTTCATAGCCAAGTGATTTAATATTATAATTTTATATTTGCTTTGCTGTTGATAAATACCAGTCAAAGAGCAATGGATTGGATGGGGGATTCTTTGTAGCCTTGTTTCTAGGCGTTGTTCCAAAGTACACAACTAAAATGCTTAATAGGTTTTGTTTAGAGCAGAGCTTTTCGAGCAAAGATCACCACTGAGTCTTTTTGATGCTATTTCACAAATACTTGATTATTGTTCTTTCCTTCAAACTCAACATTATATTTCTTTGGTGGAGTGTGACTGTTAAAAACACATGTGATTGTCCTGCATACTACATGTTAAAGAGGATCTGAGAACTTCCTAATTTTTTCTGAACATGTAACACTTTTGGAGAAGTCAGCTAATGGGAGGAGAGGAGAGGACATGAGAATTAATTGTGTAGAATTAATTGTGTAGAAGGCTCAATAGGTCATCTTGCTGCAATGAATGTGAGGCAGAGAGCTTCCTTTGGACTATTTGGGTAAGCTTGTACCCTGATCTGCTTCTTGGTGCCCATGACTGAAATTTGCAATGCATGGTAGATGCCTTCAGGCGGAGCATGAGCAGCCAACTTTTCATTAATTTGTAACAGAGAGACTGGTGGGAACATTGTTCCGTGCCGTGTAGAGCTTGTATTGAATTCCTTCAGTGTTAAGCAAGCTAAAAATAGTACTCTAGAAAATGTATGCTTTAGCCAAACCCTTTGTTTTCTGAACATCCAGTTGAACAGGGGTTAAAACTACACAATGAAAGTAAAATGAGCAGGAAGTATCCTCTCTCTTTTTATTGTAGTCTTGAAGCTATTAAGCTGTTGAATACACTTAAGTAAAGATTTAAAATTGGTCAGTTATGCTTATATAGGAATGATTTGGGGAATTTGCCTATGTGCAATTTAAAGATTCTGTTAGAAAACTGGTATGGTTTTGTAAGCTCTGTATATCCTTATGACTGTTTTTACACGTGCTTCTCTCATGTTGATTCTGCGAGGGGACTGGGGTGGCTGAGCTAGCCCACCTGTCTGTCAATAGATGAGTTGCTGATTCCAGTGGCTCTCAGTAGGCAGAGCTAAAGAAGAATTGCATACTAGGTAAAACTAGTTTCCTTAGCTGCTGTTTGGAGGCATAAAGTTTCAAGAAATTTTAATTTTCACAGGAAAGGGAATGAAGGTAAGAGCCATTCGTACAGCCCTTTAAAAGCTGGTGGAATGGGTCATGAAGGGAGAGTTGCCAGCATGGGGAGAGAGAGCAACTGTTGGAGGGAGCAGAGATGATGTAGCTGAGCGGCCAAACACAGCTGAAAGAGACTGGTTGCAAGGCAGAAGGAAAGCTTCCGGAAAGCAAGCAGTGACTTGCAAGCTGAGCATCTTGGCTACACATGTACTTCTTGATCCTGTCTCCAGGTACATTCAAGTATGGGGAAACCAGAGGCAGCAAGGTATCTGTATAGGCTTTAATGCTGTGAAAACAGAATGCATTTATATTATTTTTAAAGTGAAACTTTAAAATATAGGTCTGGATGTCTCTTTCTTGCTTCAGAGAGCAAAGATGTTAAAATGCTGGACGAAGATGTATAGGTGTGTTTCAGCATACCTATCTGCATCTCCTTGGAAAGCAAATGGTCCATGACAAGGATGTTCTAGTGAAAAAACCTGCCCCCCATGAAGTTTTCCTACTTTTCTTGCTCAGGAGGGAGGCCTGAACTGGAGCCCTTTCCTGCACTTTTCGTTTTGTTTTTTTTTTTTTGGTGGGGTGGGGGCCAGGACGACACTGAAAAATAAAATAAAAAGTAAGTATTAAGATGCTGTTCTGCTTCACGTCTGTGGAGTAACCAAATCATTAGAGCACTTGGCTGTGAAGGTGCATTTCTGTCCTCGCTGCAAGGTAGTTCAAATTGTCCCACATTTCTTGGCCAGAGGGGCTGCAGCTGGTGGGTCACCACTGGTCCCACTGAAGCTGTGCCACTGCACAGCTGGGAACACAGCCCTCTTTGTGCAGTGGGGAAAGGGAGGTTGGTCCTGACCTCATTATTTAGCTTGTAGTACTCAAGGAGAATAGTGTGGAGGTCTCATCTCTGTTCCAGAGACAGTTCTTACAGTATTGAACAGTGAGCAATTGCAAACCTCGCTGTGGATCTCATCTTGTTTTAAACATTTGGGTTTTGTGTTTGTATTGGGGTGGGACAGGGGACAGGAAATAGCTGCAAGCTGACCTAGTATCACTAATATAACCTGGTATGAGTGTGTCCCTGAAAGGGTATGCATTAGCTACAAGTATTCTGTTTTTAAATTAGTTCTACTTTGCTAGCATAGTTCCTTAGGGCAAAACATAGTTTTGAAATGGCTTTGGCAGCTGGTTGTGTTTGGTTTTGGTGGCTGTGGTATAGTTTGTGTGTCTGAATTAATGAAGAAAGAAAATGAAAATACTAGGTGTGAGGTTAAATGGCACAACCCATAAAATGAACTGTATGCACCTCAGAACATCTCAGCCAGATGGATTTTCATGGTGTGGAGGTCTGTGAATAGAGCTGCTGTCACTCTGTGGATGAGGGTCTAGCAAACATAGCTCCCTAACTTTTTTTTTGAGTAATATTCGGAAACAACAAAGATACATTTAGCAGAAAAACCCTTCCTTAAAATTCAAGTAGGAAACAAATGGAAATCCCATTAACATTGCATTGAACCAGGAAAATATTCTTAATTTACAGATATTCTTTTGACTGAATATATGGATACAAGCTAGAGCACAGGAAGTTCCACCTCAGCATAAGGAGGAACTTCTTTACTGTGAGAGTTACAGAGCGCTGGAATGGGCTCCCCAGAGAGGTTGTGGAGTCTTCTTCTCTGGAGACTTTCAAGACCTGTCTGGATGCGTTCCTGTGTAACCTGCCCTAGTTTCTATGGTCCTGCTTGGCAGGAGGGTTGGACTCGATGATCTCCACAGGTCCCTTCCAACCCCTAACATTCTATGATTCTATGAATACAGGAATGTATTTTTTTTATAAAAGAAGGTGGAGTTACCAAACTTAAAAACTGTTTGTGGCTATGTAAATATATTACTTACCCAAAACTCTTAAGCGAAGGAAGTGTGCCCTTCATGCTTTCCCTTAGGAAGTAGTACTTTGCTTTAAGTGGTAGTAATTTACACAAGCTATAAATAAATAAGTAATGTAAACTATAAGGGACTAAAGGGTTTTGTTGTTGTTGTGCCTTCCTCTTTTCTGGAGTGTCTTTCATCTCTTTACTGCTCCTAGCCTCATTAGGAAAGAAAGTGGTATTCTACTATATTTCAGAAGCACTAGTATGTATTTAATGTTTCCTTATGCTTAGGTAATAGCCTTAAATATCAGCTTCTACTGTTTATTATTTATGTTAATAGTGGCTTTAAAGTCATACTTCATTGCTGCATAAATATGGCATGGGTAGTTGCCATGAAAGCTTTTTCATTTGTTTGTTTGCTTTGATTTTGTTTTGTAGGAATATTAAAAATGTATTTTGGCCTCATGGTTGGTCGCGTAGCTTTCCTGTGCAAATCTCAATGTTGTTTTGTATTTCTCCTGAGAACATTAAGTATATTTGCCATATTGTGCTGAGTTTTATAACAAAGACTTCTGTTTTGTAATCTAGACAAAAACATTCATTTTTTTAAATACAGACATTAACAAAATAAGGAATTAAAGAGAAGGATTGTTGCTTCTCTGCCTTTATGAGTAATTAAAACATCTTCTCCCATCTTCACTCGTCTTTTTTCCTTCCCATTTTAGTTTTTTTAATAACTTGTCTAAATACTAACTTAGGACATTTCCACTGTAGATCATCTGTGCCACAAATTGGAAAATATTAGTTCAAAGTTATTGTTTAGAAGACGTTTTGAACAAGGTTGTCTTTCATATAGGCAGAAAAATGGGAGTTATCCCTAGCAGGCTAAGGCAAGATTCCTGAAGAACTGGAAGTTTTTCATAGGGAAAAAAAAAAAAAAGTGCTGGTTTTGGCCCGACTTTTAGTNAAAGTGCTGGCTTTGGCCAGACTGTTAGTGTGGAGGGGAGGAGTTGTTTGGTCACAGGCTCTTTAGTACTGCAGCTTAGATTTTACCTGGCTGAAGGGCATTTTTCTCTTTGCATCCAGCCAGTTCATTGCTATTGAGAAGCTCTTTGGCTCATCCATGTAGTGTTGGATCACTGTCCAGGTGTGGAGATCCGGAATAGCTTCTAGGTTAAATGTGCTGCTCTGTGATTGCAGAGGATACACTTTTCCTTCATCTTCAAACAGTCCCTATTGAACTATTCATTGTTTTTCACTCTTCAGTGGTTTCTTGTCTTGACACTGAGTTCTTTGAACGTGAGCAGGCATTAAACAAAATGAAAAAGTTCTCAATAAGCAGGACTTTGTCTTTCAAACAGTAAGACCCTAACACTGGAGTAGAGTCTGGCCAAAAAAAAAGGCAGACCCAGAGTAGTAGGGTTCTTGAATGTTTATCATTTAATTGTTCGGTGGTAGATAGTTAATAAGAATAGAGAAGTTAAAGCTTTAAATGAACTAAAAGAAATTCACGAGTAAGAATTCTGGCTGCAGTGATATGATTAACCTGGAAGTTGTAAATAATTACTTGAATGAAGAACATACTTTTTGTAGCCTAACATTCAACTTTGGTTTTAAATGAACGTAAATTTTCCAAAATCTCCACAAAGATTCTGATTTTGAAGATGGAGAAGGAAAAGGTTTCTGTTTTTCCTGTTTGATAGCAGCAGCTGCTTCTGAATTTCATTCTTGCTAGCT
This sequence comes from Eurystomus gularis, assembly GCA_013400335.1. Taxonomy (NCBI): domain Eukaryota; kingdom Metazoa; phylum Chordata; class Aves; order Coraciiformes; family Coraciidae; genus Eurystomus; species Eurystomus gularis. The sequence continues at coordinate 10,206 of VZZY01011469.1, forward strand.
GATAATTGTAGGCAACACATTTTAACAAGCCAAATGTGATTTGTGTCTTAATACTACTCAATTAAAATGTAGAAAAAATCCCCAACCAAGTATGACTAAAGGCTATGTGAAACTAAGTCCCTGGCCTCACAGGTTCCTGATCGCTAGTCCATGTAATTCTTAATGTTGTCAAAAGGAATGATTGAGGCAACCAGAGTGACTAGGAAGAAGCTTCCCTGATAGGGCTTTTAAAACCACATATAAATATTTTTGGAGCTTGGTTGTAGTATGATCATGGAGAAATTATATATTCTTTAGGAAGAAAAGAATGTTGATGATTAGAGAAAACAAAGTAGCATTTAGTTAACTGATCTTTAATTCTAGTAATTTTAAAAAAAATTGCTTTGGGACCAAGATGCTTTTGATTGACTCTGCAGGAAGCCATTATGTTGGTTGCAAAGGTTTGAGAGCCAGGCTTAATAGCAAGGTATGCTGTCATCCAAACTCTTTGGTCTTTCATTAAAAATAAAATGTTTAGGCTATGGGAATACAAAAAAAAAGAATTCTCGTTATAGATTTACAGGCTTTTAAAAGCATTTTTAAACTTGAGAACATTCTTTACAGGTAAATATACATGTAACCTGATGCAAGAGTTATTAATTCACATTAATATCTGAGAGGAATGTTACAAGTGCCTGGAATACACACCCAGAAATTAACAGTATTTAATAATACTTTCTATGGCTGTTTTTTAGTTCAGTTAGATTTAGAGTTAATCATTAGGAATCTATCATCGGTGTACTTATAAGTATACTCTCCCTAAAACCACTCTTAACATGTGAAGTATTTTTAACAAGAATATACAGTATTCAGAAGACAAAGGCAGGGTAGGTACTGTTAATTGACTGGATTTTTTTAAGTAGCATTTTATTTAGGTGACTTTAGATGACTTGCCATATGTGGAAACTGGAACACTGTGTCTGGGTGCATAATCCTGAATGGCCATTGCTGGATGAACTTTTGTTTCCAGAAAATCAGAAAAGGTTGCAGAAACTTTTAAGGGGTGTCCTGGGTTGGCCAGGACAGGGTTAATTTTGTGTGGAGCGAGGTAATTCTATACCATGCTGACGTCATGCCCCGGGGCCACCTCCGGGGAGGGGCCAGTTCTGTTGGGAGTGGTTCAGTTGGAGTTCAGTTCGCCCTGAACTTCGCTCGGGTTCAGTCCCTCGCCGTTGTTCTCTGGTATTGTTTTTTTTTTGTATTGCTCTTTTCCTTACTGCTTAGTATTTGTTCTTTTTAACTGCAAAGTGCCCATTGTATGTTACTTTCTTTTATATATATATTAAACCTTCCTTACCTCAACTCAAAAAAGGCACTTTTAAACCTTCTTTTCCTTTCTCTGTCCACGGCCCACGGCAGAGGGGAGGGGGCGGGGAGAAGCGGCCGGCCGCACGGCTTGGCTACCCCGCAGCTCTTACTAAACCAACACAAGGGGTTATTGGTATTCATTTCTGATGAATCAAAGACTCAATCGATGAATAAAATGAAAGAAATTTATAAATCCCTACTCTCTGAGATATGTTTTTTATTCAGAATCTGAAACATGAAAACAGATTTTAGGATCTTAACAGCGGGTACTGTTAATTAAAAGGATGTACTAGGAATTAAAAGGATGTTTAAGATTATTTAAGACAGTATTATTTAAGACTCTTATATGTAAGAGCAGCAGTTCTGTCTGATTTCTGGTGGCTAAAAAAGCACTAGAGAAGTAAAAGAAATGCCTTTATTTAATCTTTTTGGTTTTTACTCTTCTGTTGCTTCCTTTCATCTTTGACAGCTATCTTTTTCTCTCACTTTGAATAGTAATATAACTGGAAGAAAACCCACTATAAACTTCTGGTGTGTTTCAGAAAGGCTAGGTTGAGGCTTTTTAATAAAAAAAAAAATCATATTTTGCACATTGGAGTGCTTGGCTGATGTGTTAATGGAGGACATTTTGAGTTTCAAAGAAACTGAGGATGCCATTTTGCACAAGCAAGCAATTTTTAAAAGTTAGAGTAGCAGCAAGCACAAAACAGTCCATTCTCAAAAAGACAGACTTGCTGGTGCTCATTTTAGTGGATGGCATAATAAAAGTGGAAGTGTTGTTGAGTCTTTGACAAATTCCTCAGTATATGAGGTATAATAGGATTTCCTTCTGTGTTAAGTACCTGTCTTCTTGTTTAGTGATGAAAAGGGAGATCAGCTCAGCTTTGTGCATGATTGCTTCTTTGATCCGAATCCTCCTCTGATTTTCCTTCCTCATTATCCCGGGTATTGGTGCAGAGTAAGGTAAGTTCCAAGCCACTGTCCTCCCTCTTGTAATAAAATAAAACAGGAACCAAGAGAAAATAAGATATTGTTTTTTAGTTTTCCTTAAATTTCCGTCTGTTCCTTGGTGTTCATCCCTCCTTATTTCATAGGAGGCATTAAATGGCTGCTGTGGTATTTTAAGAAGGTATGAAGGGACCCTAATAGGGATTCTTTTCTGTCTCAGTATGTTCAAATCAGTTTGGTGGCTGCATGTAATGGTGCGCTTCCTCCCTCCCCCACTGCTAGAAACATGGGTGGATTAATCTAGCCCCAAATTGCTGTATGGAAACCCTTTGCTCTTAAGTCAAAAAAGTCAGTACAAGTCTGTGAATTGTTTTATGAAAATAATGGATTGAGTTTCAAGCTTCAAGTCCCTGCTGATACATTAAATTCTTCATGGTATTGGCTGGGAAGAAGCAGGGGACCTTTCTTTAGCTGGATAAATAGGAGAAGTGTCAACTCCAGATGCCTTGAGAGAGAGACTCCAGACAAGCTTTTATTACAATTACAGAAGGACAAAGTGGAAGAGGCCCATGGCACTCCTGTGTGTATTGAATTTCATTTAGCCTTTTGGTCACACTAACAGAAAAAAAAAACATTATAGGAATCTTTAAAGTATTTATGGTTGTGGTCTTCTGGGTATAAATATGGGGACATTGCTTTTTTTATATTTTGTATGTGTATATGCATGCTGTGCTATTTAGAAAGTGGTATTGGTAGAGATAAAAAAGCTTAAAAAATGAGAAGTACCTCTCTTCCCGTGCCCATAGCACGTGGAAGAAAAGTCAATACTCTTCTTGGGACGGTTCCCAGCATTTGAAGTAAGCAGACTCACATAGAACTGGTGCATAACTTGGCAGCATGAACACTCGGCTTTGGTGCTGTCCTGGCATAGCAGGATTGGATGTGCAGGAGAGGATTTTGTTCTTTCACATATCTCTCTCTGCAGACAGTTAATGACTTGTCCAATCTTCCCTTACCCACAGGGAGCCTTCAGTAATTATTTACATGAAATCATTTTAAAGGAAAGAATAAAACTCAGTCATTTTTCTTTACAATTCGTTGATGGATATGGTAATCATGTCTGCATAACCTGCCTACTTTTTATGTATAAATATGGATATTTGTTGTATTTTAATATTTAGTCAAGCAATAGTTTATCCTTATAATGTTTCAGTGGCTTTAATTGAGACGTGATAGGAACATTTGTTCCAAAGCACAACACTGTCTAATCACTTGCTTTGCATTATAAATCTTCCCTTTGTGATACGCTTTAAGTTGCATGATGAAATTGAAAATATATAACTATCATATGCAGTGGGTCCTCTTTGTGCCCTCTAGCTTATGGAATTGGTTATCCTATGAATTTAAATGGAAGTCCTAATTAAGTAGTGTCAGATAGCAATTTTGCTGAGCGGAATACTTTTAGAACCCAACAGTGTTCTTTGCTGTAGAAAGCAGATTTTTTTTTTTCCCTTATCAGTATAGTTCCTTTTACAAAAATCACAAGCATTCTGTTACTTGAACTTGGTATCTTCTGCACTCTAAAAAGGTTTCTCTGGTTCCCATTCGTGTTCTTAATATGTTTCATCCACAGTGCTGCAGTGTTTCAGCACTGGCCACATATGGGACTACCCAGGTTTAACCTGTCTTCTGCTGTTGCCAGTACCAGTATGGGGAAGAAACAGAACCAAAAATAATGACTCTTATTTTACAGACAAAGTGGTTTGGTGTGTGGGGTTTTGAGGCTTTTTTTTTTTCAAGCTTCTGTTGCTTTCCATTATTTTAGTCCTAGTGACTGTGGAGGAAAGTTTGAAAATACCACTTGTAATGTGAGGTAATCACATATCTCAGGCATCTGCAATTTTAAGAAAACATGAAGTATTGGGAAGTTTACAGTAATATTATAGGAGTTGGCAGCATTGTCTCATTTCTTTGCCTGAGTAATCAGTTTGTGGTGTGACTGAACTGAAATTTTGGCCTTTCTTTGGAATGTCCTCAGAGATGACTAATTGTTAATTTAAGCTCAGAATTAAGTAAAATAAAATAACAAAAATAAGTGTCTTTCATCTGCCCTGAGCCCGCCCTCTGAATTTATTTCTCAGTCACTGTAGGTAATACCACTCTTGCATTCATTTATTTGTATAGGTCAAGCGATGGTCCAAGGTAATGTCCTAAGTCCATAACTAAAATAGTTAACCAGGGGTTCATTTAACCCGGTATCTGATAGTAGCCAATGGCCTGAAGTACAGAGCAAACTTAAACCAATGCTTGCATAGTCTTCACTGCTCTGCATTTTGAGGACTTACTGCATCAAAGGAGGCAGGTGTTGCATTTATTGGCTATCCGTGGATCTTTTATTCAATAACTTGTCCCATTGTTTCTTGAGCAAATGTGGAATGTAGCATCCACAGCAAACTGGTAGATTTCCTCAGCATCACCGTGTCTTGTGCGGAAAAAGTGCTTCCTTGAACCTTACATTCCCCAGTATGCTTTGATGCTGTCAGCACTTGCATTAGCAAATACAGTGAAGAGTTGTGGCCTATTCTTCCTTTCTGTGCTTATAAGCATTTTATGGAGATGAAAAGAAAAGACATCCTTATCCCTTAAATATGTGATCCATTCAAAAGATGCTGACTCTCGTACTGTAATAGCCTGGAACATTCTCTCACAACTGTAGAGCTCCATGACAAAGACATATATTTTCTATGTTGTAGTTCTGTGGGATTTTGCCACTGCTGCATAATTTTTGAAATTTACCTGACAGGCCATAAAATGGATTTTGGCTCTCTAGGTAAACTACTGGAACATGAAATAATGACCTTTAGGAAGAAAAGCTGGATTTTGCTTTGCCTTTTTAGTTATAATGGATGACTTCTCAGGCATTTATTAATGATTTCCATCTGAGAATTTTTTTTAATATTACTTAGAAAAGAAACAAAAACATTCAGCAAAAAAAGCTTCTTAGACTCATGGTGTTTTCCCTTTGCACTTGGGATACTATTACATATGCTTGTGATTATCTACTCTGCAAACAATTGTCAGAAAAATTCATCCATTTTCCAAATCCCACAGAAGAACAGATGTGGAATTAAGTTTCAAACAATGTACTCTTAATCACTTACATGTGGACACAAAACGAACTGGAGCTCAGTGGGAACTGATTGGATGCTTTGTTAGTTGAGTGTGGAGCAGAGAATTTGCATTTTTCTTAGGCTTCATTCTTTGAATGGTCCCTTGAAAACAGTACTAATAAACAAACAAGAAAAGGGGCTGTTTCTGATATATAACTCTTTCTAGAGAGCCAAAACCTCAGGGGACTACCTGACTGGAGCTAGGATATATTATATGTATGAATATGAAAGGGAGACTGGGTATATAATGTAATTTTCTTCCTTTATTTAAGAGCTCTTTTGATACTGTAAAGGATATTTGGCAGGGAAGTAGCTACATATCATCTTTGTGCTTTCAAAAACAATAATTTAAACCAGCCAGCTCTGCCTGTAAGAGATTTCAAGTCAATGTTCAATTGCTGGAATACCATAAGAAAGCAATTACGTAAGAAAATTTACTCTTGTTGTGCAAAATCCAAAATCTAAACCTTAGCCTTCATTGGAAAAATCACTTGATAGTTCATGCAGCTACTGCAGAAAGCTGGTTTTGGGAGAGAAAGTTGGTATTTAGGGACTCTGGAACTTACAGCTTCAAACTTTACAGAATTATGATTTTGTGCATTGGACAGTCAGCAAGAGTTAAGGAATTGTAAGATTCTTGTTTTTGGAATAAATTTCTTTGTAGCTGATAAGAAAGCTCATGGAAACAGGGCTATTGCTAATTGTTCCTAGTGTGGTTGCCCTCTCTCATGTATGTATAGGTCTTGAAAAATAGTGTCTACTAGTAGGAATCTTCATTTTAAGTTGCTGCAGAATTGAAACCATTGTTAAAATGTTTAGCTTATATGTGTGAGATTATTTTTAGTTCTTTGATCCAGTGTAGGCCAGAAATAATTACCTTCCTGAACCTGCAAAAAAAGAGAGGAGTGGGGAGGGGGGGGAGTGTGTGTGTGTGTGTGTGTGTGTGTGTGTGTGTGTGTGTGTCCCTCTTGAAAGTTTTAAAATTATCCTTATGGTATTACACTGAAGGGTTAAGAGGGCTGTGAACTCAACTGTATTTAATTTTTCCTCTTGAAAATAGTAGAGTTGACCCCCAAATTTGAAGCAGTGTGTGAGCAGATCAGTAGTGATGCATTTTCCTGCCTTCCAAGGAGTAGGAATGGGAGTCCTCCATCTCACTGCCTTGTTGGCTCTTCTGTAACTTCTCACCTTGCACATTCATCATGTTTATTCTGGTAGGGAGCAAATGGTCAATGCCAATTAAATTGTTTATTGTTAATAGAATAGCAAAATACAGTGTTTTGAGAGATGGAGAGAACAGAAGGAGCTTTCAGAAATGTTTGTTATGTTCCAGAGAAGTCTCGTCTCTTAGCTTGACATCTGGAGAGATCTGTGAAGGTTATAGCAGAGTTTATGCATTCTTTAAAAAAATCTTTCATATGGATTTCATGAGGCTGTTTTGCTTGTGCTCTGTGTAATGACCAATTTCTTCCTTTTCTTTGTTTTTGGGGAGGTCTGCTTGACCTTAGTTTTTCATGTTGTGTTTGAAAATAACTGTCTTTTATGGATATTACTTTGTTTATATACTTTGCAAAAGAACAAAAAGAGATAATGACGTTCAAAATAAACATCTTTCTACCCCCATGTCTTGTCTTTTAGCCTTTGTCTAGAATGACATAAATGGCTAAGTATTTAATGTTCTTTAAACTTTCTGATGATAGGTATGGTAAACTAGTCAATGGTAGGTGTCTTGTGCGTGATCAAGACTTCCAATAAATGCAGTTGTCTGCTGCCTTTAATAATCAAAACCATGGGATGCAGCCAGTAGCTCTATATGGGGCTGGTAAAGCTCAAATGAGAAACTGCATTTTTTATGTTTAATACTTTTGAGAGTATTTTAAATGGTGTTAGAATGTGCGTCTTGGTTTTAACAGTGGGGTTTGGGGTAGCTTTAAGCTATTATATACATACCTTCTGAGAGCTGAATGGAAGGTCTGCTAATGCACACTAAAATAGCTACTGATCTTTGGATGAGAAGGCCCTTGTAAGGGAGTTTGTTCCCTTGTTTGTGCAGACAATCAGGTTGTATGCAATTTGTTTCATTGTGGAATCAGCTTCTGACTTTAGACTAGGAAGGTTTCACGCCTCTGCCTTTGTTGTTGAAAGGCTGTTTCAGAATCTTACTCTTTCCAATGATTTAGAAATAATCTCTTAACCAGCTCTTAAGTACGTTTACAGTCAATTCACAGTTACTTTGTTCTTGCTGCCATGTTGGCTTTTAATTTAAGTATCTCTTCTTTCTCCTTGCTATTTAGCTGCCTGCAGTAACTTTAGGAAACAATTGTACGTCATTTCTGTCACCATTTTGTTAGGCTAAAGAAGTCAAGACCTCATATCTTTTCTTAGCTCTCTTCCCTTGATCAGTACAGTATTTCTTCCGAGTTCCTAATCCCTCTGAAATGTCTTCCCTTGCCCCTTGCTTATGGATAGTAAGAATTCTTTGTAGTGTTCCAAGTAAGACCTCACTGGAGTCTTAAGCAACTGGTAATACTGTCCTATGGGCTGATGGTAACTTTTGTGAATATATTCTCAGATTATCCTGGCATTCACCACTCCAATACCTTGTTAGAGCTATTGCCCAGCAGGCTCAAGATCATTTATGAGATGCTTCTGAGGTCTTCCTCTTCTCAAAACGATGTATGCATGTTAAATAACCATTCTTTAGGAATTCAAGCTACCAGTAAACTTTAAAACTCTGTGAACCTGGTGGAGAACGCCACCTGAATTGTCAGGTTTTTGTGTGGTTTTTTTTCTTTTTTTTAATTAATTGCTTTTATTTAGAAAATGATTTTTTAATGAGATAATATAGTGTTGTGGTTTTCTTACAGTTATAAAATGAGCCCAAGTGAACCGGTTCATATCACCATCTCACGATCTCAGTTTCTCAATTGGAGACATAAGGAAAGCAAGGAATCTTCCTTCACTCCCACAGTTGTTGATAAAAGTTAAAGAAGACATCTGTCACAGATGGAATCATGCACTTCACTTGCAGGACAGAAGCGACAATATATTTTATTGAAACAAGGCAGTGAGTGAACAAAGTTCAACAGTAAATACAACAGTAATTCAGCAAGATTTGATGGCAAGGTACACGTGAGTATTTACTGCATAGAGGACAGGATCAGACTCTTTCTCAGAGGGAAGTTTAGGTGCAGCTAGATCCAGACTTAGTCCCAGACTTGGTCAACAGTTTATGTCCTAAGGATTATATAGGCTCAGTCAATTCTTTATATCACTTAGGTAAGATTTCAAAGTTTCAGCATGCTTATTCCCAGTTCATTTAGCGAGTATCTGATGCAGTAAATATTATGTCAACCTCAAAGGGTAACCTTGAGGCATCCCTACTCAAGGGGAGATCCTGGTGTGCAGCCCACTGGAGTGCAGGAATGCTCAATGGGCCTGAGCTGTCCACTATTTATGGAATAAGATATTACAGTCATGTTTGCATAGCAGCCTGTTTCAGTTGGTGCCTGCTCAACTAGCCCTCAGCTCTTGGGTTGCTGTTTCTCTCCTCTGAATCCACTTTGAGCCAGATGCTGCCATCATTACCAGACACATTCATTATAGCCACCACTGGTGGTTATCACTCGAGCAGGCTTATGGGGAAATAAAGGTCATGTTGGGGGTGGGGGGAGCACACCATCATAACATCAAAGAATGTCAAAAGTTTTTGCATCCCACCTAAAATTTTGGTTTAGAGCAACACCCTCTCATGAGTTTTAGATAATAAATTTTAGGCGTTGATCTTAAAATTGCATAAGATTTCTTGCATATTGAATACGCACTTTTAGGAATGTAAAGGTTAATCAGTGACGGAAGATAAGCAAGCAGGAAGCCCAAGAATGCATATTCAAGCAGAACATGTCTGACTAAAATGTATATTGTTATTTGTAGTTAGAATTATACAGGTTGGAAAGGACCTCTGAAGGCAATGGTCAATTTTACCGTCAGCTGGGAAAGGAGTAAAAAAAAAGCTGGATCGCCGCCTTCTCTCAACCCTCAGCCTATCTGAATTGAATCCTTCATGGATTATTCTGCAAGCCCATTGTTTGGGTCTGAAATTGGCCCGTGACACTCCAGTTCAGCCTTGCAAGTACGTTTGTTTCGGAAATGGTATCAATCAGTATATCCTTTTAAAGAATTAACTTATAAAAATCTTGAAAGGGAAAATAAAAGCAAAAAACTAGGGTCTCTTTTTGCCCTCTGAATCAGGAGACCTTTTTAGAGGTGATTCTCCTCTTAGTGTGTACATCTATACGTGGAGACAGTCCTTCACAATCTTCTGCTGGGTAATAAAAAGAATATCTAGGGAAAAGGTAATGTTATCACTAGAAGCTCATAACTTGTAAAGAAGTTATTTCTCAGTTTTCCTATTAGCAGCTTCAGGAAAGACTAAACCCAAACTCAACTTTTTTATTTCTGGTATTACCAGAACATTTTCTGTAAAGAAGATTGTCAGTCAATGTTCAAGCAAATTGCTTCGACAGAAAGCTTAAAATGACAAAAATTAAAACGGCAAAGGAAAGCTTCTTTGTGGTAAACAAAACCACAGTTAACATATTTCTTAGTTGCTGTTCAGTTCCCACCATCCCTGGGCCTTGCTAATTCTTCCATCTGCAAACCAAGTATAATTTTTAACTCTTTACCAACCAGTGGCTGGCTCATTTCCCCTTCCTTGGGTTAGCATCAAAGGAGTGCCTCTTTGTGGGCTTTTAAGCACCTTTTTGAAAAGCAGGCTGGATGGAGATGGCTCAGGACTTTCAGAGATCTGTAGAAACTGCAGGATGTTCTGCAGAGCAGGAAGACTGGGCAGGTAAGAGTTGAGTAAGGATTTTCGTTGCCAGAACATGATTTTACTGAAACACTCAAGAAAGGCACATGAAATATTGATAGGGTCTCACCATTATTTAATTTTTCTTTATGTTGGGTTTGGATTTTGGATTTCTTTTTTAATCAGTTCTGAGACATGAGCTGGAGAAGAGCTGAAAGTAAACAGCTTGATGTGCTCTAAGGAGTTTTTTTAGCTTTGAATTAAGGTCTTGAGTGCATGATAGGCTTATTAGTTGGATAACATTCAGACAGACTATTTTCGGTAGAAGGATATTTGCTTTGAGGTCAAATTGAATGGCCTCAACACTAGATTTTATTACTTTAGTCCAGTATAGAATATATGCTTAAGGTAAATAATGTTGTTTTCCTGGCACCATAGAGGAGTTTCAAATTTTGAGGACTCCTAAAAGCTTGCTTGTATCTTAGTAAGTCAGTCCCTAGTTCTGTGATTGCTTGCTTTGTTGGATATCTTGTCTTAAATATAAAAGAAGTTGAATGTTAAAACGAGTCTGCTTTTCTTTGGTGGGAAGGGGAGGATTGTGCTTAAGGCAGTCTTTTCTTTAGGTTGAAACCACAAAACAAACAGGTTTCTAATTCAATTGTGGTGCAGGAGTACTGGAAAATCCAGGAATTTTATAAGGCGATTTGGATGTTTTAGTGATTGTTTCATTGATTTGTAATAGTCACAGCTTGTGTCACAAGGATAGTAGTCTGACTGTGACTTTGGCCTGAGGAGGTGTTGGACTTAAAGCAAAACAAACCCCACAGCTGCTGGTTTAGAGTGTGTGTGTGTGTGTGTATCTATGTATATTTATGTGTGAGATGTCTTTTTTTCCCAGACTAACATGGTGGGATAGCTCTGCAGCCTTCTGCAACAGCCTCAGGCTGTCTATGGAAAAAATAAAACAGTGTGCTAATTGCTTATGCCTTAAACTCCACGGTTGCCATGCCCAGGCCTTCAGGAGCAGATAACTGAACTGCCTGACTTGGAGTCGTTCTGTTCCGCTTCTGCCAGCAGACAGCTTTATTTGTAAACTTGGCGTTTTGCAGGCCACAGTGTGTGGTAATCTGGGGGCAATAATTTAGATGATAATACTACTCATCAGAAGTTGTTATTTATTAAGTCAGCTGACATTAAGGAGGAATAGCTAGAGCTTGCCAAGTGATTGTAGCTCATTGCTGCAGAGCATGCTAATGGTTAGAGTGTTCAATTAGCAACCCAACCTCAGGGACCCTGAGGCACTAATGGGCCTCATCTCCCAAGGTCCTGACTGAGCTCCTTTCTTGGGACCCAGGAGCCTCGTTAGCCTGTTTCAGCCCAGCCTGGGACCATCAGTCCTTGTTGGGGCTGTGTTACCTTTGTGCCTGTTCCACTCCCAGCGTCTGTGGGGCTGAGCTGAAGCCTGTCTGCCCAATGACTGCTGGGCTGTCTGTGGGACCTGTTTCTCTCACCATCTGTGCACAGGCAGCAGGTAGCAGGGCAGTGCTGGCCCTGGTGTGCAGCTGCTTTCTGAGCCACTTCTTGTCTGGTCCCTCTTGATGGTAGCCAAGCTGCAGCCACCTAGGGCCGCTTTACGAACAAAAGAGAGCCAAGGAACATTTTTAGTAACTGTGGATACTCTTGCTGGAGGTACTTATGCAAAATGGCTGCCTTGGGTTGGCAGAGGTGATGGGTTGTACAGAGCAAGACCAAAGCGATGGCTGTAGTGTAACTCCCTGTGCTACTGTGGGGTGTTGACTGACCTTTTTGCTTTACTGTCCCTGTGACACAGGGATGGGACTCAAAAAACATGTTGTAAAGTGAACTTATTGAGTGCTTTTACACCACCTTTACAGTAAACAGGGTATGTGCTTTTATCCTCAGGGGTAACACTAAAGATAAGAGCTCCCACTGATTTCAGCAAATGTGGTATTGGGCTCCTGGCTCATGTTCCGCATTACTAACTTCAAATAAAGTTTTATGCTTATGTAAAATAAACCCTAGAAGACAAAACTCATTTCAGAGAATAACGTTACTAAAAAGAAATTTACCTATCTTTTGCTTTTTAGAGAAATGTGGTAATTTGATTCATTTATCACTCAGATGCTTATTGTATTAGGTAACATACTAAGAAGGATCTTTCCTTCACAGTGCAGGTCTTAATGCTTCTGTATTTATTCTGTGTAGTTTTGTGGAAATTGCTAGGATTATAAAAATGTATAAACTTGGTATAAACATTTTAATGATGTGTAAAACATATGCTGTACCACTTTCTTGGTTAAGGTGGTGTAGTGGCAAAACGGTCATTAAGAGCAGGAATCAGCAGTGTATTAGAAGTACATCTGGCTTTTATTAGGTGTAAACTTCAGGGCAAGTGCATTAGGGTAAAATATTTTTTGTAGCGTAAAAAAGTGAGATCTTCTTTGTTCTCATTGAAATAGCTTGCAAATAATGTTGCTTTATATGCTATGCACTTTTGAGTTTCCTTTACATATATTTAGATATATAGCATGATCTTCTAGATTGAACAAATTAGGTGGATAACACAAAAAGCAAAACTGAATTAATTTTTTTCTTTTGTAGGTTTGTGTGGAACAGAGAATAATCAGCTTGAGAAGAAATGTTTAAAAATCTATTATGTTTCTCAAGCTGTTACTTTCCTGTGGTGTTCAGCATTGTAATTCATTTAGAGGTTTTGTTTTTTTTAATTTTAACCTGCTAGCAGTGTACCCCTAAAGAAAATACTTTCCCCTTCTTGTTTTGCTGTTATTTCTGAAGGTAGCCTTAATGACGCTTATGAAATAGTATGGGGTTGTTTGGGGTTTTTTATGCTGTTCTGCATTGATAGCAAAATACAAAGAACCCATTGAATGTATTATTTCTATTCATACTGATGTAATTGGTCATACAAAACTTCCTGAAGTAAGTAAATATTTCTTTAATTTGGATACTTGCTGTTGTAGAATACATGGAAGTATTGCACAGTAGTATATCTGAAGAAAAAGCTACTTGAAAAGGATGTTTTAAGATACAGCGGATATATCTGTATTCTTTTTTTATTTTATTTTTGCTAGAGAGCCTAAGTATACCCAATTCCTGTTGTGTACTAAGCCAAGGTATGTGACATGGGGATGTTATCAAACCAGTTGTGTTGCCTTAGCAGTGTCCACCCTGTTTGTGTCTCCTGTAGACTGTAAATAAAGAACTTCTAATCAGTATCTCTGCTTGGTATAGAGACTCTTTCTCCCTGAACCGTACTAAAGCATTTCTCCCTTACAAGTGTGAAAGAAGCTAAAAATGAGGAATGTGTATTTTCTTCTTTTTTTGGATGCACAGGAGGATATTGATGTAGCCAAATTTATGAGTAGAGTAGAAAGGAAGAAACTGATTTTATATAATTGATTTTATATTTACCTGTGTGCCAATGTGACATGTATTCATGCTCTGTTGTTGAGGTTTAGTTTCAATCCACCAGACCTACAACAGACACTCTCTGTTAACCCCTCTTCCCCCCCCCAAAACAGAGGAAGAGAGAGAGGATAAGGGAGGAGGACTTACGGCCCCTTCCCCTCCCA
>VZZY01011478.1:0-17664 GCA_013400335.1 Eurystomus gularis
AAATAGGTCTTGTCATTCAGAGCTGTGGCATGATATAGGGGAGGAACCACATGGCCTGGACCACGTGGGAGATGGAGTTAAGAGCTATGATAGAAAGCAAGAAACAAGGAGGCAAGCCTTTTCCTTCCAGTGGCAAGAAAGCACTGGATCAACTTGGCCAACCCAGAGACCTTACATTTCAAATTTTCAGACACGTTTTCCTTAAATGTGAGAAACCCAAACTATTCATTTCAATTCTCATTAACTGAAAGACTGAAATAACTTTGAAAATCTCAGCAAACAAGCAATATTTTGTTTCCTTCAAGCTCCTGGCACAATTCAGATAATGCATCACACCTGGAAAGAGGCTTACTGAATTTGTATGTGACCAACTACAACTCAGTACACAATTCACATGCAGAACTGCCTCCCTTTGCATCAAACGAATTGTGTTATAATGGAATGAGCATGATACTTGATAGAATTGCTTACAATTGCACATACAAGAGAAAAAGATAGCTAAGTCTAAATTAAGATGTTGGCTATGAAGTTTCCAATAGGACCTTGACATGACTGTTGACCTACTCATGACATGATCACACCAGTAAGGATTTGGAATTCTATTAGTATTACCAGAGGAAAAAAGTCAAGGAGTCATCAGGAAAACAAATCTATATCTGCTACTCCATCAGCCAATTACTGTTGTTAAAGTGGAATTAGATGAGTATTGACAATGCGAAGGGGATAAGGATTAAGCAGATGACAGAGTATACAGCTAGCACTGCGGTTCTGCTTTTTTTTTTTTTCCTTACAGAAAGAGTGAAAAAAACTCAGACGGGAAAGGAATATACTATAAAGAATACAGTATTATAACTCTGATCGTGTCCTGAAGTAGCAGTTATAAGTAGCCAGTCACAAAACCAGGCCAAACACTAAATACAGTAGTGGAGTCCTCTAAGAGTCCAAGAGTATGATGTGACATCAACTTCGCAACTCACTTCAACCTCAATTATATGAATGCCATGAAATAATGCAACTAAATTACGTTAGAGGTATTTCTCTAAGCTCTTGAGAACTTTAATATAAGAAACAGAACTATAAAAAAAACTCAGTTAATTGTAGCAGCCTTCATGAAGTCAGTGGACTTTTGACATTTAAGAAGTTAACTTCAAAGCCCATTTGTAAACTTTTTTTACATACTCAGGGAATGTGAAAAAGGACAGACCTGGAATTCTTACTGATTACTTATTTTGACTGATATAGCTATCAGGCTGCAACCTGGCTTTATCATCGACTACAATCATCTTTAATTTGATTTTAAACACAAACTCAACATGTAAAGAGCTATTTCCACATTGAACAATAACATACAAAAACTTAGCAAACAATATTTCCTCCTATGATCTAGACTCATAGGCATCCAACTCTTTAGCATATGATAAGGGACACAGGCCAATCAGTGTAAATGAAACTAATAATGAAGTTGTGATGAAGTAATATAAATTTTAATCGTATTTCTTACCAGGTATGCTGATACTACTGACAAATACAGCAAATGTCCTAGACAGACTGTGTCAAATTCTCTTCTGAAACACTTATCTCCTGTATTATTTTTAAATAGTAAAAAAACCACTTGTTTCCAGCAAGTGTTAAATTCCTGTACAATTATGCAGCTATAACATGGTATTTCCTCCAAGATCAGCAGTACCGAACCATGAATTCTGTCTGTAAATCGAAGGAAGAAACTATTCATATTCAAGCAACTTAGCAGCACTGTATTATTCCATTTACTTTTTTATTTTTCAAATAAATATCAAGGATGTCAGGTGACATCACACAATGTAAGAGAAAATTAGAAGGAATGAAATAACAGAATCTCTAGAAATTAAAATTCCAAGTGAAGGATAAAAAAAGACAGTACAAAGATGCATATGCAATAATTATTTCATTTTATTTGATACTTATTGGTGCTGATAGATGTAAATGTGCTTCATGTATAGTCTAAATTCAAAGAATTAGTATACTATCTTTCCAGTTCCTTGCTTCACTTGACTAAACCTAGCAGAGACCCAGTTCTTATTCTGGGCTACCAGAAAACACACGTCTGCTTCCTCCTTGACCCATCATTCTTGCAACTCAAGGGACCAGCCCTTCTTGAAAATTTGCCAAGAATGTTCTTGGCATTATCTTTTATCAGTACCCCAGGGAAATGTAACCTTAGACACTATTAAAACAAGAAAACACAACATTTTTAGAATATTCAGACAAAAGTTAAAGGAAGACTTAGAGGTCACTACAGCCGTAAATCTAGCCACATTAAAAAAAAAATTAAAAATCGTATAGCTTCTATTGGTAAAACAGCTTCAAGGATAATGGACTGAAATATAAATAAGGTTGCCTAAAATAATTAAGGATAGCAGAAGATACTAATTACTAAACATAACTGAGCTGGCCAGCAAATCATTAAAATTAGTGGTTCTGAAGTTTCTATTCTATCTCTATTTGTTCATCATGCATTCTGGATAAAAGAAACTGAAAACAAAACAAGCCACTCCACCTGGCTTCTTCCAGCTTTACATCTGACATTTAACTGACTTTGAAGTCTAACGAAGGCACCAACACTGACTGAACATTGAAGCATTTATAAGGTTACTCCCACATGGGTTTCTCTCATGCTAACAACTGAGTTTATGCCACAAGTCTTTCCTCAAGAGAGTTAATAAATTTAGGTTTGTCACCTCAATCTGGCTACTTGTTTTCGAGAAACTTAAGGTATTTAATAATCAGTTGCAGCCAAGTGACAGTCAAATTTAAGTGGATTGTCAAATTACCTAGGAATTTCTGAAGATATTGGAATGAGGCATGAAGGAAGAAAAAAACCTGATGATAGGTCACCTCACTTCCACAGAAAACCCAGTTAAAAAAGGCAAGAAAAAACCTGGCTTTTCACGGGAGAATGGCAATGGATAACACACCCTCTCCCGGACACAACAGCTTTATTATACTGGAAAAAAATCAGAGGTGCCAACATCAATGAATATATACTTTCACAAAAGAGGTTATACAATCCTTGTTATGCATTTCAATTCATTATAAAAAAAGCCCAAGATAAGATACAGAGAAGTTCAAATTAATATGATTTGGATAGACAATGAAAGCTTTTTTTTTTTTCTAAGTTATGGTGTCTCTACTGATGTGAAGCAGCTCTGCCATAAATAATTGGTGGTGTTTTTTGGTTTTTTTTTTTTGCCTGTGTACCGAGCAAATACCACAGACCTTACAGCATGCTTAGATGTTCCACTGCTACAAGACTCTGGCAACCACTATAAACTTATCCCTGAACACAGCAACTACATACCCAGCTTCCAGGAGTTTCTCTGCAACTTTGCTGACAAACATCACTCGAAGATTTTCAACAGTCTATGTAAATGTTTCTACTATTTTCCTTTTCTTCCTTATTTAATATACTACTTCCATTAATACAAAGCCATCTGCCATCATAATCTGCTTTCACCTTGTTGCAAATGTTCTGATTAAGTACAGTATTAAAATAGGTATTTGCTTTTAAAACTTAACATTCATTATTAGCACAAATAGATACACGCTGGTGAGACCACATTAAGATAGAATTTTTATGTTTTAAAAGTGAAAAGAAAACTGTCACTTTTTTCAGCAGGAAAAACACCCCTACCTGTATCCATCACTACCAAAGAGAATGGCTTAGTGACTTTCTAGAGTTTAAGCAACTGGAATGACAGTATTTAAAATCAAAAAACATCACCAGAGTTTTTAGGGAACTGGTCAGTCCCCAGGTGAATCTACCTGGCATTTGATAAGATTTACATGAAGTTTGTAGGTGTGATCTAAGTCTACATTTACAGACAAAAAAGGCTAAAATCCACAATATTTTCTTGATCCGCACCAGACTGATGTTCCACTGGGAAATGTTATGCCCAGCGTTATGTCTCAGCTGCTCAAAACCAGCAAGTTTTAACAGAGTAGGTTAGAGGATGTCCCTGTAGTCCATCAACTACTACATACTTATTTATTTGCTTACTTAGGACAAATGAAGTAGTTTTCATTCAGGTGCAAGAGAACAGAAAAGAGAGAAGCAGTAAGGTTATTTTCACTGGTCACTCCTGTACACATATTCTAAAACAAATGATTATTGCACAAGCAGCTGGCTGATGACAAGAAGTGGACAAAAGAGAATTTTGACATCTCAAAAGGGATAAAACTCTAACATTTTACTCAAAAGCACCTACAGAAAAGCAGCCATTTTGAGAATTCATTACTATTACACTACCATTAAGCTTTAGAGCTCTGAAGCCTGTTTTAAGATTTTTTAGGTATTAAATACCCAACCTTAGGCAGAATTTTCATATTTAAGCACTTGTTAGGAGTTGAAAACTCAGGGAGCTTAAGAAGGGTCACACTTGAATGATTGTAACTTTGTATGAATTCACAGTGCAACTGGCTACATCTTTTCTCAGTTAGGGGACATTACAAACACCTGTAGCAGTGATTGAGAATAAAGGGCAAAAGAGCAAGAACATACAAACAAGTAACATGCAGAAATAGAAACTTAAACTAATCCACTAAATGTAACCTGCCTTGCAGATCTTTTTTAACTTATTGGAAAAGTTGCTGTACTTAATATTGACAAAGAGATGTGTAAATCAATACATTTGGGACAAGTGATATATTTTAATTTAAAAATGTTCAAACTGCAGCAGTAAATCCATGCACTTAGCACATACAAATCAGAGGGGTTTGCTTGTTGTATACTTTTGACAAGACAAGAGGGTATGCAAAGCACAGATGCAAGCAACATAACAGAAATAAACTTAAAAAAATATACTAGCTAAAAACAGGAATGTGTTGAAATGAACTCTATTACCATTGGATGAATTTATCTAATTAAGTCAAGGGAAAGACAGTATGAAAAAAATCAAACTCTCAAGAGTTTGTCTGGTTTGCAATGTGCTCCACCTTCTTGCTACTCTCATAAAAGTTCAGACTCCATTTTCAGTAGAATTAATGTCAGAAGGAGAAAAGAAAAAGAGGAAAAAAGCAGCTCTAGAAGGCTCAAGTGTAAGTAAAGACTCTTCATTTCTTTCTTATGGTATAACACTGCCCCCACACATTCCTCTCATGCTACTTCAAAACTACTTTGTTACCTTTTCTTAATTTCATAGTGTCTTAGGTGTACTAAGTTTAATAAACTTTCAGTGAAAATATACAAATCTAAAATCCACCATCTCAATTTCACATTTCAACATGGATCAAAGTATGCCATAAAGGGAAAAAAACAGCTTTTTTTCCTTTGCATTAAAAAACATACTATGGTAAAATTAGAGTCTCTTTTTAAGTCATCAAAATATACTCGTAGCAAATTAAAAAATAAAAGCTTGGTAGTAAATCATTAATAAAAGAGGATTAGGGAGGAATCTCTTAACTATATATTGGAAGAGTAATTATTTGAAGAAAAAAGTGGCAAGCTGGGACAAGTCTAGAAAGGATCTCAAGTTAAAGAAGTGTTTATTAATATATCCCATAATAGTTATTTGTGATCCTCATTTTGTGTTCTTTATCACTGAGGGGTAGTTGTGATAAAGGAAGATAAACCATTCCTTAAAAAAAATTCTATAGAGATTCTTTCAGCAATGAAATTACTAGTCTCAAATTTAGAAAGTTTAAAAATATAATTGCTTACTTTTTAGTTAGTTGAAATTATAATTGCTTAATTTAGAAACAATGATGGCACCTTCACTACATACCACTTGTATAGACTAAAATTTTTCTTGGCAGCACTCTTTGTGTTTGCCCTATTTGCTATAGTTTAGCACATAATCAGTTTCTGCTGTTTCTGCAAATGCATCAAGTTTGTAGTAATTTGAAATTGGGCTACAACTTTGATCATAACAAATTAGTGCTAATAAGGCCAACTGTTCATTCACCATGATACTATGCTAAATTTATGATGAATGGTAAAAGACTGATTATTATGTTACTTGTCAATACAGTAAGAGAACATTAGAACCAAGAGCCATTGAAATCATTCAAACTGTATTTCAGCAATTAGAATCTTATAAAGAGTGGGAAAATGCTCCTTTTCTCTCCCTCTCCATTTCCTGTAAACACTGACCAGTAATATGTTCATTTCTAATAGCTAACTCCTACCTGAAGCTAAAATCTAAATACATAAACTCATAAACAGCTCCTGGAAAACGGTTGGGGAGAATTAAATAAAAGGGTGTTTCAAGAACCACCTCTGAACTCCACTGCAATGTGCAAACCCCCAAATATACTATATCAAGTCATAGCATTTCAGATTGCTGTAACTGCCCAGCAAGCTGACCTGGTATCTTTTAATGCAACAGTGAGAAGTCTAATATATCACAATCGTTCTTTAAAAAAATTCTCATGTGACATTTTAGGTTGAATAGAGGATTAAATAATTAAGAAAGAACATTTATCATATTCTTACCACTTAAAGTGAAAAATGCAAAATAGCAGAAGCATGTTGAAAGCAACTACATCAGCTTCCCGGTTATTTGAGTCTTCTTCAGAATCAGCTTTGTTGCAGCCTACACACCCATCCCATCACAAAGCTCTTGCTGTACTTTGTGCAGTGGAAAAAAAAAATAATTAAAAATCTTAAACTTTCATGGTAGCTGCCAAAGATTTTTACCAGAGTCTTACAGATTTTCCACTTTGAATGGAAGAGGGTTGCTGGTTACAATACCCTAACCCTTGCAATCATGTAAATTCCTTCCACTGCGATCACTATTTTGATTCAGTTTCTGGAAGCCCAGAGTTCATAATACTCCTAAGCAGCTACAGCATTATATTTGGTGCTGATCCATTGCCCAGCAAGGTCTGTTGCTGCTTTTCAGTCTGTGCTGTTACCACCCTTTAATGGGAACACCTAAGTAAACATTAGGCTTACTGTGATGAATAGATTTATTGAAATTACTACCAAACCCAGAACAAAAAATGCTAGTAAGGAAGGAAACGATGATTGTAAAGAACACTGACAAAAAGACCCAAAGAGAAAATGCCATGAAAATGCTGAAGAAAAGACAAAGTGCCATGAAACATTTCTGGGAAGTGAGAGTCCAGGAAACAATATATGTGACAATACAGCAGGTGGCCTTTCTTCTGTTTCCTCAAACTTGCCTCTTCAGTGATACTAAGCGGTAGTTCAATGTAGGACTGACGCTAGAGAGAAGGGAGGTTCCGGTTTATTTTTTGTCTGAAGACAATAAAGCAAGACATTTTTAGCTTGTATTTGGGCAACACAGAACTCTTAACATTCTTACCATACATACAGAGCCTCCATGCAATGGGTTACATGACAGGAAATAGAGCCTGGTGGAGGCTGCTGCCGGCAAGCTGGTTCTTTATGCATTCCTTCTCCGAACACTTGCCTCTGCTAACATGTGTATGTCCTCTGAGTCCTAAGGAACACTCCACAGATTTTCTGTGGTTTCTGGAATTCATGCATCTAAACCAGGTAGAGAGAGGCCTAACCAGCCAAGTCTGACAATTCAGACAGAATGCCAGGCATGGGAAGAAAGCACAGCATCTTGCTAGAAACATGGGCAATACTGACACCGCAGCACAAAGAATCAGCCTCCTAGAAAAGAAAAGCTTTAAGCTCAAAGATTTGAGAAGGCTGCTCTTCATTGTTTTATGAGGTAAATGCTGCATTAAATTTTTTAAAAATTTAATTTAAATAATACTTATTTAATAAAATACTTAAGCACGGAGGAACACTTTGCATTTGTTTTTGGCAGCACAGACTATCATGTGAACAACACATCAGCAAGAACAACCTTTTCTTTTACTATACCCCTGTTTTAAAATTCCTTTATTTAATAAATATGCATCTTCCTGCTACATACGCTATGTCAAAGATCTCCCCTTGCTCTTCTTAAAGCCCATGCACTATAAACCTTTTTCTGCGTCACCGATTTTAAATTTCCTCTATAAAAGTCATTTTACATATACTACAAATAACAATACATGCCCCGGTTTTAATATTAAAGCTGTAATTCAGTTTCAAGGTTCTTCTGACAGTATTCCAGTATCACTGTTTTTTTCCAAGATTCTACTTGAATCCTTTTCAGTAAATTCACAAGCTACTACCAATCAATAGCTTAAAATCAGATATACTGCATAAAGAACTTTACTAGGGCTTATTGCTACCCATTCAAACAGTACTGAGAAGTTGCTCCTATGGTATAATAATTTTAACAATTTTTGTTAATTTCTAAAAAAAGTTATGATTCCGTGTTCATAATCCACATCCCACACAGACTCTTTACAACTTGCTATGTATTGTCTTTTTGCATTCCTATAAATTGGAAGGGGAGGTATTATTAGCTATTAGTCAGAGAGATATGAAAACTCACAGACATGTAAATCCAGATTTACAGAGTGTAAACTCCACCCAAGTCTGTTCCTTAGATTTTGTTCGCTTTAATTGCTCAGAGATACCTAACTAATGGACAATACTAGGCTCAGATTGGATGAAATGGATGAAATTTAGCCTCCATGAACCTGGATTAAGGTCTCAAAAGAGACTTATTCTTTCCTCTGTAAAGCATAATATTGTGTCAATATAGTAAATGCCGGAAAGTATAACATACAGTCACATGAGGTATAGTAAGCATACTTACTACAACTATATAGTTTTCTACACTGAAAAAAAATCACAGCTTTCTGAAAAGCTAACCACTGTACTTGGGAATCTATTTTCTCCTTGTTAGGAAGCAAACTGGAACCATAAAAGTAATTTGCTTTTTTCAACTATGATTTGTATTAGTAAGCTATGTACATTAAGTATAGGTGTTATGCAGGCACACAAGATGTTTTGTATCTGTTATGTACACAGCTTTCCCCTCTAATTTTACCTTTTCCAAGGCATTTAATTGAAGTAAACAGTTTGTGTAAGTAACCTTAGCAGTTCAGAACGTAACTCTTTCCCCACCTCTCCATTTTCTCAAGTTTCACTTGTACTGCTGCAAGCATCCACATGTACAAACCAAGCCGAGGCTATTTACCCTCTACTGGGCACAGCTGACAGGGTTTTGGCAGCTAGAGAGGAGGGGCTGCAGGGGTGACCTGTGAAGAAGGTGGTCAGGGACTGCTCTGTGGCAATCATAGTTGGTACCCGTTGGCTCCGGGATGGACAAAACAGACCCATTGTGCATCAAAATGTAACCAGGGAAGTCTCATTTAGGAGAGGGTTCGATTTAGGAATGAGTCCCACTTACCCCCCATTTAGGAAAGGGAGGTAAAAAGCAGAAGGAGACATGCACAGAAGAATATAAAAGGGAAATGCCAGAGGAGTACAAATGCTAAAACAGAAAATATGCACGAGATAATACTGGGACAGGAGAGGTGCATAAAGAGATATAAGCGAGAAACAAGACAGCCTGGGCAGACAGTACAGCAAGAGAACTGCTGAAGTAAATGAGTCACCCAAGGAAGGGCTGAAGACTGTGGAGGTATGATCCCAAAGGGGCTGCAGCTGGTGGGGCAACCCATGCTAGAGCAGTTTGGTGAGAAACAAGCAGCAGCAAAAGAAAAGGAACTACAGTGCACTGACTTCCATCTCCTAAGCCTCCCATCATCCCATTGAAGAGACTAAGCATAATGTGCAGTGAGCGGCTTCGAGACCAAAAGGCAGGGAGCAGAAGTGTCTGGAGGGAAGGTGAGGTGTGCTTGTCTAAGTGTTTGATTGTTTTTACTTTTCAATACCAGGAACAGCAATTGAAAGGTTGTTAAACAGCAACAAATAAATATGATTGATATTCCCTGATTTGGCCTGTGTTTTGGCCCGCAACACAGCCAATAGGAATGCTGCCAGCCTTTAAAACAGATAGGTAAGTTTATCCTGAGACTGTAGTACTCAGTAAATACATACTTAATACTATATTCTTTATGTTAACCCAGAGCTTTACTCCTGTAAAGACAGTTTACTATTACATTGTTTGTTCCATAGAAGTCATTGTTCTACTTGTGCTTTAACAACATTTTTTAAGCTTGATTTTCTGAGCAAAAGGAGACCTGCATAATTATCTGCAACTTCTGACCTCCTTGTGCTCCCTCAGTAGCTTTTAAGCCCATTAGCAAATCTCAGTTGTCTTTAAAAGGAGAGATGTCTTAAAAACAAGTTTGCATTTGTGGCATTTAATGGGCAGCGACACCCAAACCGGTGCCCTCACTTGAGGGAGACACCAGCACAAACTCAGCCAGTTCACATGTTGAGTCTGGAACAATTCACATTATATGCTGCCACTTTTCAAATTGGCAGTTATGAGGATTGTATGCATGAACGCTGGTTTAAAGAGATATGAAAAAGGAACTGTGGGTATCAATGGAAACAGAGAGAAGACTGAAGTAAAAAAAAAGGAAAGAGGCAGCTAAGGTTATTGCTGATTTTGTAAAGTGGCAGCAGAAAGAAATCCTTAAACTAGAGTTCTTTGTAATGGTCAAGAAGAGTTTCATTTGCTAACTGCATTTTATACATTGTCAACACGCAAACAGGCATTTTATTAAACCTTCAACTTGTTGAAAATGGATGTTCAGAGTCTGCTGTGTGAAATCTGACACAGTAAACACGTGCACTTCAGTTTCTTAAAGCCCTAGAAACAGCACCCTTTTTTCCAGCCCACAAAACCAAGTCACTGCTTCCCAATGTAAACAAAAATACGTATGAATTTAGAGACATCTGCAGCCAGGAAAGCACACCAATCGATTAATACCTGGCCAGAACATCACTTGGCAAGAAAAAGGCACACAAAGATCACTAGCAATGGATGGGTATAATTCATAGTTCTTAGGTCAACTTGCTTCACTTGGAAGAGGCTAAACAAATTTAAACATGGCAAAACACTTTGACAATCTCAGAGGGGTTCTTCCCAGTCTCAACCTTTCACAACCTATCATTCTGCTGCATCTGATTCTCAGGAGATACTTGACCAGGTGTAATTGGCACTGAGAGAATTAATGGGGATTCCAGCTCTGGATTATCACTTTTGTGAGAGAAGGCTTAAAGTGCCTGGGATTTCCCAGCCTTCCCCAAATTGTTCTTCAGAGACAAGTTCTTCAGTGTATAGGTGCTGCTGCTCAAACAACAGTAAGCAATACTTTTTTGTCAGGCCACACAACATCTAGATGATACTAAACATCATTGGGCACATGGATCAAGAGGATTGATCTATACAAAGCACATAGCCATGTAAACTTTAAGAAGAACGATGTACAAACCTACACAAGAACCACTGCCTTCCTCAGAACACTCAGAGTTAGGAAAGCACACAAAGCTTCAAAAAGTTTGCTTGGAGAATTTGTGCCAGGCAGTTTGCCAAAGGATATATCATTAATGGTTTCAATGATCTCCCCTTGGAGAGGGGGCTGCCAAGACAAATCCTCTTAGTTACACTAGAAAGGTTAAGTGAGGTCAAAAAGTCCCACCTCTCCCCAGCTGTGGGCACTTCAGCAGTTTGATAATTTTGATAAAGAAATAAATGAATGCTTTAGGTGTTTACATTTAATTAGTCTGATGCCAGCAGAGTTTCTAATAACCGGTATTATACTTGGGTTTGTGTCTGCTTTGATTAGCTCTCTTAACAGCCGACCAGCTCTGTCACCCTACTGGAATAATCTATTTTGCGCAAGTCAAGGCCATTTGAAACCTCTGGGCTACGTGTACGCTGACAGTGTGGATGGCTACTTACAGCTCCTCCAGCAAGACAGTAAACTAAAGGGGACACCAGATGTACCTGAATCTCCAGGCAGTTTCTATCTCCCTTTAGGTTAACGTAGACAAGAGAGCTTGTTTATTTTCTTCTGAATGTATAAGAAGTCGTTGCGCTTGCTAACACTCTTTGAAAGCTGCAGACAGCCTGGCTAGTGGGCAATACCTCAAGCATACTATTTACCTTCCAAAGCAGTGTCTAAACATTCACCTGTTCCTTAAACATTTCTATGCACAGGAGGCAAGAATCTCCTTTCAAGAACAGTACTTCTACACTTGATCTTCATGGCAAAAAAGGCATAACTGAAAATTGAATGGTATCCTAACATTTAGTACCCTATCAAAATATTTAGCCACAGTGAGTACTGACAGCTATTCATTCAAACACTTTCTTCACAGTGCAGTGTTCCCATTTCATTATTTTGAGATTAAGTTTCTTTGCCTTACAAATTTAATGGAAGAACAGTAGAAGAAACGCGTTCAAAAGAAATGCAGAATTTTTGAACACAAACCCAGAACAACATTAACTGAAAGGTCACCGTTTTCTCTCAAAGAACCAGTAACAAACACTGCATCAATAGTCTGCAATAATCTTGGATAATTTTGCTAACATTTTGGGGAAAGCTCTTTGAAATTAAAGTGTTTTCTACTCTCATCATGACTACATGGCAAACTAGCAGACTACAGATATAATGGATGCTATCTAATACAATATAGTAGTTTCACACCTATTAACCTAGCATTAAAAGAACACTAAATGATTAAGAACCTACTTCTCCAAGGTCCCACAACCTCTCAATGTATCACCACAACTAAAAGCAGGTAGTTATATTCAAGCTTTCCATGTTCATGAGAGATTTCAGGTCTGCTGCACTCTAAGGTTGCTCAACAGCTCTGACAGTAACACCCACAGTAGTAACTCTCTCAAAATAAGCAAAGCATGTATAAACCTCTGTCCAAAGGGAGGGGGAAAAAGTGCAAAAGAATCCCTCTGACCAAAATCTTGTAAAAACACTGAAGCAGATTGCTTTTTAGAAAGCATCTTTCCCCACCCTGTAACATCTAAAATAAAGAGAAGACTATAACGGAATATCTGGACAACCACTGGAGTTCAGTACTAATTGGTTGTATTGATTCTGCTTATGTTTTGTCATTTTGGGTTGCTTTACACTTTTTTTTTTTAGAAATCGTGCTCACTATAGGACAGTCTTCTGATTTTGAAGAAAAAAAAAGATAATTCTTTTCCATGCAACATATATAGTTTCTGAAATAATGAATCATGGGAAACGGTAAAGTCTGAGAAAGGATAGTATAATGAAGTACTGAGGAAAATGTTTTGAAATTAGAAAGATTTTACACAAAGTTAAAGTGATCAAGTGTTTCTAATATGACAATTATCACTTCTAGTTAAGTTACAGCCGTATATCAGTTTACTTGGTTAAATATTTATTATGCCAACTACCCTTATTGATGCTTTGCTAGTTTCTGTCCTCTCATGCACTTCTCCCAAGCACAGGAGAAAATGGCAAAAAAAGTTACTCTTTTCTATGGATCACATGCATCCTCAGGCTGTTGGTTGCAAATGCTCCTTTCAAAGGTAATTTCTTTCTGGATCTTGCCAATTATTAGTACCTGTTAGGTGATCGCCACTGCCCCATGGCAGTGACAGAAACATATCTAAAGCAATTAAAACAGACAACTGAATTATAACAATTTGCTAAAGGACAAAACTAACATATACAATACTTCTTTTACGCTCTTCCTTTAATTCTATGGTAGCTCGTTCTGCCTTCCTCATGTAAGCTGTAGTGCTACAGAGTACATACCTCAGAATGAGTCCTAAGGGGACTCTAGACAGATTTCTAAAACTGCTGGAAACAGCTTTTTTACAAGTCTTTTTGACTGTCTTTGTAACACACACTATTATAACTGGAAATAGAACAGTATGGGGTAGTAGTGATTTTGATGTTACAGAAAGGCAACCCTTACCCACCTTACTCCTGAAGACTTTTATAAATATGTGCATTATGACATACAAACCCATTAATAAGCACTCTAAGTATTAGATTTGTATTTGTACACAATTACAGTAAGGCTTAACAAACGTGTAACAGAATCACACTTCCATGTAAAAATAAGAAATTAACTTTGAGAGAGACATGAACATATTGACACTATTTTTAGATGAGCAGGTAAGACCTGTAATTAAAGCCTGATCTTTGCCTAAGAAAACATCTGTTTTCTTCACTGTGTAATTAGTAAAATTAATGAATTCCAATCTATCCACACAAATGATTTTTTTAACTCTGAAATCAATCACTTTAAAACCCAAGATGCTTTCAGGTACACAAATTTGCCAATACCTGATACTGTAGATCAAGTTCAAATTATGAATGTAGTTTTCTTCATAGTTGTTTGAAACATTTTCCAGCCCTCTCCCTGTGTTCTCCTAACACTGACATTTACATTGTAAACAAAACAGATTTGTGCATTAAGAAATTTGATATGGCTATATATTAGATTAAGTGCCTCATAAATAATTCTTGTCAGAAAACTGACTAAAAGATCACATGGTTTAACTGGATCAGAACAGCCAATATGCTTATTGGGAGATTTTTTAAAAATTAAGACTATCCCTCTCTGACACATTTTATTATATACAGAGCAGGAAACTGCTGAAGAGTGAACACAATTTCACAACACAGATTAGAAGATCAATCATTAGAGAAAGTGATGAAACATTTCTTTTAAAATATTTTCTTCTTAGAAAAGTGTTACTTTACGAATGTGAAGTGGCAGATAACCCCACTTGAAGATGTTAACCTTGGATAATTAGACACGGCAAATAGTGGGAAACATACAGTATGATCTCCAGTACTATCACTGTCTCACTGCTATAAAGGGGCAACAAAAGGAGGCTTCTCTCATGTACTTTGTATGGTCACAACTGGATTCTAATTCAAAAGGGCAATTCCGATTGCCCATATTAAAAGGCTTTGCCCAAAACCCATGTATCTGTTAATCTGCTCTAATTGCTTCGATCTCCCTCTTTGAATCATGGAGATATGCAGGAGAAAACCCACAAACAATTTCATAAGTACTTGTTTTATCAATCTGGCCCTCAGTCAAGAAGTTGCAGTGAAAAGTCTTTTAATCACCTTCTGATCAGAATTTACTGGATTGTATCTAAGTTCAAGGGTATTAAAATGTGGAAAGGAGACTATGAAAAAATGGCTAGGTTATAGATTTTAACTTCTTAACTAGAAAATTGACTCAAAATAGATTTTCTAATTTACAATGAATCAAAAGAAAAAACATTAGACCATAGCAAAAGTGGCACAAATGTATCAAAAAGCAAATGAATAAACATTTGAAAAGATTTATTATTAGAAATTGTAATAAATTTTAGAAAGATGAATCGATTTTAGTTAAAAGGTATAACTGACAATTTATTGGGCGGGAAGATGCATTATTTTCCAATTGTTATCCACCTACAGTAAAACTGATTTGTGTCCTATTGTATTTTATGGAAAAGGAGAGAGCAACTTTCAGTGATTTAGATTAAATGTATTAATCATAACCAGGCACTGTGAACTATATATCTACCATTAAAGAAGATTTTTGACATTTAATTCTGTAGCAATATTTTGGCTCTGTACCACTCTTCCTAAATCCAATTCCTGCTACAGTTGGCAGATTTCTCCCTTTTAATTTTATGGGGCTTAAAGTAGCATTTAACCACCCATGCGGTAAATAATGCAGGATTAGAAATATTTAGTGTTTTGTTTCCCTTTGAAGAGTACTAATCCATCAACCCCCAAATATTTTTAAAACATTTTCCACATTCTAGTAGTATTTAATGTAAGATTCAGTAAAACACCTTATGTTAATGAAGTTGTTTTCCTGAAACAAAAAAAATCACATTAAATCCCAAATAAAATATGCATATACATCACTGATACAGGATAATTCATTCAATTAAGATATCTCTTTGTATACAAAGAAAACTTTAATACATCCTTCAGAGTTTTAAAATATTATATATGATGTCACTATTACATATTTTATTCTCAATAACCTGACAAAATATTTTTTCTCTTGAATAATGGATAACAATATTCTTTACCATATTTATGCCCAACTTCACACTGAAATGGTAGCTTTTATTTACACAAAAAACCTCCCTGGTTTTCAATGTGGATATTTCCTATCTTAAGTGCTGTATTTTGCTGCATGGGAAAGCCACCTTATGGTAATGCCTAACAAGCAATGCTCTTAAAGTTATTCTAGGTACTGAAAATTGTCTTAAATTGCCTACATTAATGATTAGATTCCAGGTTTTTTTTTAAAAAAAAACCCACAAACAAAAGAGAGAAAGCAGCATAGCAACAAAACCTCCATCACCATATGCATGCATTTTTTTTTCCAAAGCATAACAGCATGACATAGAACATGAAAAAGGTTTATTCTTCTCCAGTTTCACTATATGCTATTACAGAATAAAAATGCAATCTACTGTAAACCTACTATACCTATCTGTTTGTGTCTTTGTAAAACAGTCTTTTAGAACCAAGCAATCCAATGGGAAGGGGCGAGGGAGAAGGGGAAATGGGGCGTATTATCTAATGCTCTTTAAAGCAAATTTTAAGTGTTGAAGAAAACCCCAAAACATCTATAGCAGGACAGTTGCAACAGTTTGCCCATCAGCAAGTAGTACGAAAATGATGGCCTAAAGAAACAATTTTCTGTCCTCTGAACTGAGGGTAAGTTTCTTCCTTCACTTTTAAAACCATAATCTGCAGGAGTGCCAAGTCAAGGCTGAGAAACGACAGCATAAGAAAGTTTTATCTAGTCTAAATTTACCCTCTTTCAGTTTAAAGCCATTACCCCTTGTCCTATCACTACAAGCCCTGCTAAAAAGTCCCTTTCCCCAGCTTTCATGTAGGCCCCCTTCAGATACTGGAAGGCTGCTATAAGATCTCTGCAGAGTTGTCTTTTCCAGGCTGAACAACCCCAACTCTCTCAGCCTGCCTTCAAAGAAGAGGTGCTCCAGCCCTCCAATCATCTTCACGACCCTCCTCTGGACTCACTCCAACAGGTCTACGTCTTTCTTACACTAGGGGCCACAGAGTTGAATGCAGTACTCCAGGTGAGGTTTCCCCAGAGCAGAGGCGGGGAAAAATCACCTCCCTCAATCTGCTGGTCATACTTCTTCTGATGTGGCCCAGGATATAGTTGTGCTTTCTAGGCTGCAAGCACACATTGCCAGGTCATGTTGAGCTTCTCACAAACAGCCTGAAGTCCTTCTCCTCAGGGCTACTCTCAATTCATTTTCCACCCAGCCTGTGTTTGTGCTTGGGATCGCCCCAAACCGTGTGCACTTGGCCTTGTTGAACTTCATGACCAACTGACTGCAATCCCCATTCTCCATCCCCCTGGACTCTTGTTGCAGGAGGTGGCAGAGAATTCGGGAGCAGAACTGAGCCCAGGAAAAAGGGAGGGGTGAGGGGGAAGGCATCTTTAAGACCTGATTGTATTTCTCATTATCCTACTCTGACTCAATTGGAAAATTGGTAGTGGTTTTGTTGTTTAAATTAAATTTTGTTTCCCTAAGCCAAGTCTGTTCTTTGCCTGTGACCATAATTGGTGAGTCCTCCCTGTATTGGTCTGGACCCTCAAGCTTTCTGTAATTTTTCTCCTCCCTATTCCACCAGAGTGGGGTAGGAATGAATGAGTGGCTGTGTGGTGTTTTAGTTGCTGGCTGGGTGGGTCTAAACCACAACAGATGTTGAACAGTGCTGGTCCCAATACTGTTCCCAGAGCAGCATCACTGGTGCCCACTTGGANTCCCAGAGCAGCATCACTGGTGCCCACTTGGATATCAAGCTACTGACTGCAACTCTTTGAGTGAG
>VZZY01011483.1:0-20684 GCA_013400335.1 Eurystomus gularis
CTCGGCTCGGCTCGAGGCCATTAACTCGGCGCCGACGCTCTCGCACGGCTGGTCCAGCGCCGCAGGCCTTCTCCCGGGCCCAGCCCTGTGGCGCAGAGGCGAGGGTTGCTCCCGCAGAGGTGGGGTTGGTGGTGCTGTCGATGCTGCTGCTCGCCGGCGCCCTGCGTGCGGCCACCGTGCCGTATTTCACTCGGGTAGTCGGCGTCTTTTCTTTCACTGTTGCCCTGTCCACCCAGCCTGCCCCGTGTGTTCTTCAGGGCCGCCCGCCCCTCAGGTACCGTGACCTGTTGTTGGTGGAGCTGTGCAGTGCCCAGGCCAGGTTGAGGCTGGTGCTCCTGCGTTTTGGAGCCTGCCTGAGTCTGGATCTGCGGGCGTTTGGCCCCGTTGAGGTAGTGCCCTGTTCTCAGGCGAGTAGCCACCTCATTGCTTGCCCAAGATCTCAGGCCTGTTTTGCCATAGCCTGGCAGCTGAGGGGGGAAAAAACATGTAACAATGACTTGCGTGTGGTGGTTGGCATCTTATTAAGTATGCCCTTTTCCCCTTCTCTGTTAACGATTTTAACGATTTTATGAGCCTCGTGCTCTTCAGAACATCTCAGCAGTGAATGGGACAGCACATGCATGGTGTGGCTGCGACTAATGAATTCTCAACTTAAGCATGAAGCAGAACCTACTCTTCTAGGTGCACCTGAAGATTTCATAGCATGAGAAGTTTAGAACTGGAACTGATCTTTTTGGAAATGCTTTGCCTGTTCTGCTGGCTATATTCTAATATTCACATCTGGGTCCAAATAGCAGGGTTAATATTTTATCTGTGAGTTATGTTGTTCTTTTTTATCTGAAACTCATTGGTCTCATTGTTACCTTGCTCAGATGATAAGCTGTTAAAACCTGGATGATTTTTGCAGAGAATATATAGGCAGATCTGGGGCTAGATGACAGGGTTAAAGGCTAATGAATGAGGTGTCTTTTTTTTTTTTCTTTTCAGTAATTTGTCTGCGAATTTCTGCTCCCACCTTCATCCTCTCAACATGTTCAACAGTTGTAATGTTAAGTTCTACCATAGCAAAGCTCTCACCTCCCCATATCCAGGATCATGTGTTGAGCGTAGCCAAGTTCCTGAAGATAAAGTGGGCTGGCTGATTGAGTGGAAAGATTATAATCCCGTGGAGTACACGGCATCATGTGTTTTGGCTGGACCTATTTGGGCAGATCCCCAAATCAAGTGAGTGGAAATCATGCCTCTTTTCTCCTGTGAATGTGAAAGCCAGGAAACAGCTGAGTTAATAAAATAATCAGCTTAAGTCACATGGGATTCTACAGTGATGTGTAAAGGTCGAGATGCAGAGAAATGGTGGTTAGAGAACTGAGTGGTTTGGGTTAGCTGTGAAGGTCTCTGACACGTGGTTTTACTGAGCTGGTGACTGAGATAAGAGTAATGTTGATTGGAATAATGGACAGCTGTTGATGCTGTGTTGTGCTTCTTTTCTGTGTTGTGAGCTAATAAAAAATCTGATTCTCTTTAAGAATTTGGGAGAACATTTTCATAAAATACTTGTTTGTTCATGGAGTGAATGCAAGATGAGAAAACAATTGAAGTAGAATTGAGTACTTGAGTTGACCACTCTGACTCAGGAAATGCGACAGGTTGAATGCATGACTGTAATTCTTTTTTTGTGCATGTGTGCATTCATTTTTTTTGATTCTGTGAACTATTCTCCTCTGAAGGAATGCTGTATGCTTCTTGGCTGGAAAGTTATATGCATGCATCCAGTGTAACTTGTGGTAATGTGAAATGGTGATTCTTGTGTATGAACATCTGTGGAAAAATATCAAAAGATAATGACACTAGAGATTTCAGCCTTACCTTCCTTGTTTCCCCTTGCTGTGTGAAGATGTGCTTCTATTTGCTCTTAATTTGGATAATATTCTGCTGATTGCAAGGCACACAACTTCTCAGACTCTAGGGCTGCTAGTGTTCTGCCCAGGCATAGTTGGGAGAGTGTCAGGTAAACTTTTAGTAGGTGTTGGTAATACTTGAAAATGCAGAGTGGCTTTTTTAGGTGTTAGTGTAACTTCCCAAATGAATTGTGTGGAAGAAGCTAGTCAGTAGTTTGAAACCTGTGATTGTTTGAGAGGAATTGCTTTGTGGAAAGGAAATACACTTCTGTAGACACCTGCTTCTTTGACAGTAGGAGATTAGCATTAAGCTAATTTCAAAATTGGTGATTATTAGCTTGTAGCTCTGATAAATAATGTCTAATAATTTTCTGCTCTATTTTTTTTAATTAGCAAAATCTTGTTTAGTTTTATCAACGAGTAATGTCCTTCTTTCTTCTCTAACCTTAACAAAACACTTTTGAAACACTTTGTGTAAACAAAAATCTAGGGAGACATGATGTTAAGTACTTTAGAGGGGTGCACTTACATCTGCAGAACTAAACACAGGGAGACTATCATTAGTAAAGGCTGAAACTTGTAGTGTCCTGTAGAAAAGGAAGGGCCTGCAACTTAAGTTCTGGTAAAAACTGCTTATTGGTCAAATGAGTGTTGCTGATCTGGTGGTTGGCTCTCAAGCTTTTGTGGGACAGAGGGGTGTTTTGTGTTTAACGCTTAACTCTATTAAATTATTCTTTTCCACATAGTGATAAAGGTTTTGCTCCCAAATTCAATGAGAGAGATGGAGAAGTGGAGAGGAAGAGTCTGAACGGCTTATATGTGGTTGAAAATGGGAGGCCCCGGTGAGTGTGGATTTTGTTTGCATATTTATTTCAGTGATGTAGTTTCAGAGCCCTTGCAGATCTGTTGGTTTTGATACATGGTACCTACTAGAACAAAATCAAGATAATCTCCCCTAGAGCCAGAAAAAATGATACCTCAGGACCAGAGAGTTCTTTCTG
This sequence comes from Eurystomus gularis, assembly GCA_013400335.1. Taxonomy (NCBI): domain Eukaryota; kingdom Metazoa; phylum Chordata; class Aves; order Coraciiformes; family Coraciidae; genus Eurystomus; species Eurystomus gularis. The sequence goes on from VZZY01011483.1 coordinate 2,900, forward strand.
GAAGAAGGTTATGGTAGAAAGGCACTAAAAGGTTACCTAGTACTAGCACAACAGAGGGTTGTGGTGATGCTGGAGTCAGAGGAGGTCTGACAACGTTAATAGTAGGATCTGTTTAATTGTTTCTGCAGTTTCACCAGGTGTTAAGCTCTTTTTTTTGCCATCCTTTCCTTTGTTATGAATTAAGCTTTTTTAAAGCTACTATTTAACAAATATTTGGAGCGTTATCTGAATGTGGGGGAAGCAAGTATCTCTAATGTACTCTGCCTCTTATTTCAGAAATCCAGCAGGAAGGACTGGCCTCACAGGCAGAGGATTGTTAGGGCGCTGGGGACCAAACCATGCTGCTGATCCTGTTGTAACTAGGTAAGGGACAAGTGACTGAAAAGTGCCTTGCAGAGTAGAGAAAAAAAAAAGTATCTAATGGAGAGCTATGTAGACATGTGGAACACTAATTTAATAATTTTTATGTCTTTGTTTCTGGAAAAGAGTAAGGACTTGCTACTAATGACAAGCAATTGCTTCTGAAAGGCAGAGAAAGCTGATAAAAAAACCCCACGATCACCAACAAAAAAACCCAGCAAGCCAGGAACCCAATTGTAATTCAATAGAAATACATTATACGAATAATCTTCAGTAATGAATGTAAAAACTGAAAGACTTATATGATGCTTTGATACTGTATATGGATGTGTCCATTTAGGGGTTCAGGGCAGGTCCCCACGGAACAGAAAGTGTGCTCCCCCCTCCGTTTCCCTTAGTTCCCCCCAGACAGGTAGGCAGAAAGGGAGATCAGGAGTAAAAAGAGAGACTTTGCACTATCTTGGAAGTTAGCAAAAAGTTTAAGATATATGTATTGTTTAACAGGGAACAGAAAGCGAGAAGGGAAGGTAGATATATGTACAAGGATGGGGGAAAACACAATAAATGCAATATAATACAAAACCAGAGGTTGGATGGCTTCAAACTCACAGGAGGATGAGGAAATGGTGAGAAGATGGCTTCTGGCCGCATGGAAGGGTCAGCTCCAAGCTTCTCTTCCTCCCGCGCTGGAGACCACTTCCTGCCTCCAGTATCCGGTGTGGACAGGAAGGGGAAGGGAATAACTGCTTCTCCCCTGGGACCCTCAGGGTGTCCAGCTACTGCCTGTCCTGGCCCCAAGCCTCAAACCGTAACAGTGGAGTATGCCAAAAGGCCTTAGATGAGGCATGTTAAATTGGAGGAATAGGTTTTTCTGTCATAATGACTCAACTGCAAAAAAAACCCCAAACTGTGTGCTTGCTTTTGTTCTGTAAGTACTACTAACTTGGCCTAGTATATTACAGGAGGATGTGAGGCTAGGCTCCTTCTCTTTTTTTTGTCAGTGTGTGCTCTATTTTAATGGTGCTTTTGCCAGCAGGATCTGTGTGTACATGCTAACTATTTTACACAAAAACTATTCGGAAAAGATTGCGTAGTTAAAGGTGCAAACTAGGAAGTCCCATGCTGAAGATTGAACCATTGTGAAGGTCATTCTAATGCATTTTATTTCTTCCCGTTTTCAGAAGGCTGCCAATGCTGCTGAGTTGTTTCCTTGAAAGTAAAATGCTTTTATTTTGTCTTTGCTGAGGTAGCTTTTTGCTCTAACTGTTGGTAATTCTTCCTAATCCTTTACTGAAGGCAGTGGCGGGTGTTTGGCCTTACGCTGCTGGTTGAGTGGTTCCGAGGTGTTGCAGCCTGCATGTACCTTCTGTTCTAGCAGAAGGCATGCTTATTGTTTTGGATAGGCAGAAGTACAACTCAGCAAGTGTTGCAGTTCCTAGGATGTGCTGGATGTAGCTCTCAAGGGAGGTGCTGCTATCAGTGTGGCTACTGAAATGTGGCTCTTGGGCATCTCTGCCCTTCTGGCTGAGGAAAACACAGTTGGTAGAGATGTATGGAAAAACTCAATGTTTTACCCTTGGTTGTGATCTTGCTGGACGGCATTCATTGCTCCCACCCATGACTGTTCTTTCTCTGGTTTGTTTGCCCCTGCATAGGTGACAGCACAGGCATCTTGCTGTTCTTCTCCCAGGCCCTGGTGTCAAGAAACATCAAAGCATGTTCTTGTTTGTTGTTTGCAGGTGGAAGAGGGATGGAAGTGGCAATAAAGTTGCTCATCCAGTTACTGGCAAAAACATCTTACAGTTTGTAGCTATCAAGAGGAAAGACTGTGGGGAGTGGGCCATTCCAGGGGTAAGAGCAAAGCTCCTCAGACAGTAGATATTTCACCACTGGTAAGGCCACGAGGTGATAACTAGTGTGTGATAAAAGTGTGCTTTTATATGAATGACCTCATGTTGCAGAGATTAGGAGAAGTGCTCCTTAACTAGCTTTGTCCATGCATCAGCTGGTATGTCTTCTGCTGCTTCTGCATTTTAAGGTGGTATTCATATTTAATTATGACCAATGTCTCTTTCTTAATGCAGGCACAATGTAATCTGTTGTGGGCTTTGAAGGATGTGTGTGTTTGCACTTTGCAACTAAGTGTAAAGTTCCTCCTGTGTCCAGAGTATGATGCAGATGGATGTAATGTACTGTGAGCCAAAGGGCGTGTGACAACAAGTGGAATCTGAGAGATAGTAAGGTTTTTTTTTCTTTTCCCTCTTCTAAGGGGATGGTGGACCCAGGGGAGAAGATTAGCGCTACCCTGAAGCGAGAATTTGAGGAGGAGGCCTTGAACTCCTTGCAGAAATCGCCTGAGGAGAAAGCAGAACTGGAGAAGCAACTGCACAAGCTGTTCAGCCAGGAACACTTTGTGGTGAGCTCTGTCTCCTGTGATAGCCTCTTGAGCTATGCATGTAACTCACAGCTGTATAGAACTTGAAAAAGTGTAGCTGAAGTGAAAATAAGCTGTGATGCTCTGGTTCTCGTGGTAGGAAATGGAAAAGACAGCTGAAATCTCTGCAAGGGCAAATGTATTGGAGGGAAAGAAAAAAGTCTTCTTATTGATTCCACCTTGGTTTTGTGGCACTGAGCTTATTTTGTTTGTTTGGAGCCTTAGGTGTACAGAGGATATGTGGATGACCCTCGTAACACTGATAATGCATGGATGGAGACAGAAGCTGTGAACTATCATGATGAAACGGGTGGGTATCTCCACATGTGCTCTTAGTTGCTTTTTACTCTAAATGTTCATTTGTAGTTGGAGATTGGGATGTGTGTTGGGCTGAAATTGGCAATGAATTCAGGGGAGCGTGCAAATCAGGTGTAAAATACTAGACTAAAACCAATGCATGAAGGTCTCTGGTCTCCTAAAATGCTCAGCCATGACAGATAGTTGTCATTCCCCTTTGGTTTCTGTCAGCCCTGAAATAAGGAATGTATGGGCTTTTCCTGAAAATGATGTATTTGTTAGGTAGTTCTAAGCTATGGACCATGTGCCTTCATATGAAGATTGAACACTGGAGAAGGGTTGCTTCCTATCACTATCTTGAGTTGGTTTTATTTCCCTTTTTAATGAGTCTGAGTGGAAGGATAGTGTTTCTTTTGTTGTTTTTCCTTTAGTAGCTAGTGAGTGCTTCAGGAGCATTGACGCTGGCGATTTTCACTGCATTCATTGCTTTGGTGTTATATGTAATTGCTCTGAGACCATTTGTCTTGGTTACTCTGCCAGAGTAATTGTTGGACCTTATTTTACTCCTGATTTACTTTTAATCGGTATTCATGGGCATACATTGCTAATTCTTAGACTGATCTTGGATTCTCATCTCTCACCTTTCAAGACAGATCTAGTTAGGTGTCTCTGACTTGTTCATGTCGGAGACTTTGTATAGTGATATCTTCACTGTGTTTTGGGTAGTAGATACCAGTGGCAAAGTTTCACTTGTCACTGATCCTTGATTTATCAGCCCCCAGAAACAGTGAAGATACTGTTTCTTTGTTCTTTGATTTGAATGCACATTTTGTAGTACTTCTTAAAGAATTTTTTTGGTTGTTGTCTGTGAAGTCCTGGGACTCTTTTTGGAAACAGAGTAAGGAACTTTGGAGGGCAATTCAGAAGCCTTTCTGCATCCCTCCTCAAGTACTATTTTTCTATATTGGGGCCTTTAATAAAATTGTAATGACTCTGGTTTTCCATAAGCATATATAAATTTCAGAATTTAGTTTGTCCTGTAGAGTAGTACCTGAGAAAGGAAGCAGTCAAGTGTTAGCCAAACAAAAGTAAAGACAGAGGGACTGGCTAAACTTGTAATGGTAAATGTTGTACCATTGTCATAATGATTTCTAGTAACTTGTCATGCTGATGGTAGTACGCTAGGAGTGGTGACAAGGAGTTAACACCACGTTTGCTACTCAGGTTTGCCTTAAAATAGTGCAAGTATGAAAAAGGTTTCTGACACAGGATCAGTGAGCAACTTAATTGGCTTCTCTCTGAGAAGCAGTTGAAGACTGCTGCCTGTGAAGGAGCATGTGGAAGGGCAGAACTGATCAGATGTGAAGAAGAAGCAGAGAAGAAGATGCAATAGCATGTCCTAACTCTTGTTTTGTGAACAGGTGAGACAATGGATCATTTGCCTCTGGAAGCGGGTGATGATGCTGGAGTAGTGAAGTGGGTTGACATCACCGAGAAGCTCAATCTGTATGCAAGTCATAGCTACTTCCTTAAGCTTGTGACTGAGAAACGGGGAGCCCACTGGAGTGAGGATCCGAGTCCTGAGTGCCATGAGTGATGTAAACCAGGAACTGATGGATGCCAAGGGGAGAGTGTTTTCCAGCTTTGAAACAGATTACATTGTCCTTTTCAGTGAAAATTCAATGAAAGCTCTGTGAAGTTCAACTGGCAAAATCACTTGGCAGTGATAAAATAGAGGCTTTTTCAGAGACTTCCGATTGCTTCTTTTGATTTCTCAGCTAGTGTGAATGAGGTGAATATGGAGCTGTTGCCTTGTTTTGCTTTCTTCATTATTTGCAGCTGTTTTATAATATCTGCAGATTTGCATGCCAACACAGATTCTGACTGATGGTCGTTCAGAGGCTGTTCACTTTAGCTCTATTTTTGCACTGGTTTCTTGTTGAGAGTATGAATCCTTAAGGGATGTGAGACTTATAGGACTATAACCTGAATAATGACTCTAAATTAAATGCTACCTAATAAAGTGAAGTTTCTTTACTGAGTAGTTTTGCTTAACATGTCTTTTCAGTGTTTTTTCCATTTTGAGAGGTGAGTTTTCACATTTAATTGCTTTCTAGGTTACAATATTGATGGTATTCATCTCAGTGTCTGACAGTGCCTCCGAAAAGGTAACTGTTGAAAGATGTAACTTGATGACTGATTTTGGGTGCTGGATTTCAAGATTTCCGTCTTCCCACTGCTTATGGCAGTACAGCTGTTGGGGAGACTATGTCATAATGAGGATCATTGGGAAGAGCAGCCTTGAAGTATAATCTTGTAAATTGTGGTGGTTGTCTACAGTTTAGGAAATGTGAGTAACATGCAGTCAGGAGGCCTATGTGGGCCTTCTGTGGCATTTATGCTGATAACAAGAGCTGCACAACAGTTGCTGACAGTTCTTCCTGTGTTTTTAATCAAGGGGTAATTGCTGTTAATTGTGTCAAGAGCTGGTGACAGTAACAGCTAAAAGTTATGGTTGAGACCTGGGGTGGGAATCTTAATGAATTTTGAGCCATATGTTGAAGTAGGGTGGTGATAAATGTCATGGTCTGCAGTTATCTTGTGTAACAGTACTTTGGTGTGCTCATGCACTGTTGAGACTGTCAGCTACATCCTGCTTAACTAATGAATGATTTCAGGGCCTGCTCCTTTTCAACCCCACCCCTTCTTCCCAATTAGCTAACAAAATCTGGACGTGTCATAAGTGTTTATACAGGTAACACTGGCAGTCTTGTAGAGTCATTAGTATGTTCCTTTCAAAGGAAAAGTAATGCTAAGACTTACTAATTTTTCTTTCAATCCTTGCTCACCTCTTCCTGCACATTTTATTTCTTCTGTGATCTTGCTGAAACAGCATAAATGCTTTCTGTTGCAGTCTATAGACTTGTTTTATGCAGAGATTTCTTCAAATCATAGGGAAGATACAGTGGTTGCTTAGGCAGAAGTTATTTTGATTAATCTGTCCTCAGCGTAGTATGGAGAGTGGGTAATATCTGGTAGGGTCAGATCAAGACCTAGGAGAACCTGTGAAACTCAGAATGGACAAAAGGCATAGCCAGCCAGCTTCAGGAGCTCCCTTCCCTTTCTACTCCTGGTCTTTGAAAACAGGAGCGCTGGAATGACTTTGGCATATATTTTCGTAAGAAAAGATGAAGACAACTAAGATATTTGATGCTCGGCATTTATTCAAGCTTTACAAGTAATGAGACAAGGTTTAAGAGAGCTGTGCACTGTAAGTTACGCCAACATCAGAGGCGGGTATGTGAAACAGGACTTGGTTGTTACTTATCCTCAGTTTCCAGGGCACTTGTGAGACAAAAGGTGGGAAGGAGCTGTAGGAAGTTGAAGATTATCTAGAAGCAAGAATTCCACTGGAGACATCCACAGTTTTCCAGGTATCTGCAGAATAAGAAGGGAATGGCAGGTTAGAATTAATAGCAGTTAATTAATGTGCAATTTATATATTATGTAGAGCAGTCCCCTAGTAGTGTAGTTGGGTTTTGAAAGCATGACCACAGGAGCAGATGCTTTTTAAGTTTGACGGGGGTGAATATGCAGCTTGTGGCTGAGAAGGGTGACTATAGTGTGGCATATCAAAGGAGCATTGTTTTTTTCTTGAATGTTACTGTTTACGTATGAAGTGTGTTAATGTACAGTACTAAAGATGGAAACAGGAGAAAATAATTTCAATTCTGAAAGTAGCATAGTTAATTAGAATGAGTAGTGTAGCTAGAGCTACTGTTTCCACAGCCAGTGTTATTCCTGGAAAGCAAAATTTCTGTGAAGGATCTCTTCAGTTCTCACTGGTCTTGCGTTAAAGCCTTTTTTTGACAGGCTAAGTGAATTTATTTCTATGTATTTTAATTGTCATGTTTCCTGGAAAGCTTCCTGGTTAGACAATTTTCAGTTGGAGTGTGTGATCTTAGATGATATGCTGTACAGAATGAAATTAGTTTATGCGTATCCCAGTACCTTACTCATCAGGTCTTGATGTGTACTTGGGTCCTGAAATTTATTGCATAATTAAAATATTGAAAGTTTATAAGTAAGCAAATGTAGTGGCATTTCTTTTAATTTGGCAAATCTCCTGGTAAATAAGTTTCTTTATATGGGTGATGTTAGCTTGTATATTAATGCAAGTTAGATGTGTTGGAAAGTGTTATTTTTCAGCACTGAATATCTAAGTGACAGAATTTTGAGAAAGTTTGTAACCTCTTTTCAAGCTGAAGAAATAGAGGAGGTTTTGTACTAAAAAAGTTTACCCCATAGAATGCATATCTGCTAGTTAGAAAGCAAAGTGGATTAGTCTCCTCAAGCTTCAAAGATGAATTGCAGTCCCTCCCCAGCTCCCTCCTATAGTAGTTTGCGATTCAGAAGCTGCTTTCTCAATATCCTTGATGGAGTGCTCACTGGCAAGCTAGAGCTTCCTGCAGTCTTGTGTCCTGTTGTACTACCCAGCAGTTCCATTACCTCAGACTTGAGGTCCGTCAAATTGCAGAGCAGCCCTGCGGCCTCGATTACCAAAAAAGTAATGAACCACTTTATGGAGCTTATGTTTCTGTGAAAAGAAAGTAATTTTGTTTCAGTATTTTCCTGTTCAGTGCCAAAATCTCCAGTTTACTACAAACTAGTACAAACTGGTGTTAATTTACCAAATTACAAACTTTACCAAAAGTTTACCAAAAGGACTTACAAATTCATGACTGTGTGAATCGCTGTCTGAATCACTGTCTGAACCGGAGCTTTCACTTCTGCTGCTGCTGTGCTGTAGAAAAAGAATGAATTTTGAGTAAGGTATAATTCCTCATATTTGCTCGTATTTCTTAAAAAAAAAAAGTATTTCATTTCGATTTTGTTTTTTTCTTTTCCTATTAGAAAGCAGACAGTTCTGCAAAGGGAATTTATTAATCTTCAACGTCTAATACTGTAAGCTGAAATAGCTAATGGAGAAAATAGAGGCCTTGTCATTGGGCTGGTTATAAGCTTGTTATTAGTGGTTACAATTTATTTTTTTTCTTTAAAGTTTAAAGAGGGCTCCAGATGTTGAAAATCTAGGATGATAAATAACATAAATAAGTTTAGGCCTGTGCCAAACAGGTTTTTTTAAGGCTGCTGTTTCATGCGATTTTTTTTTTTTAATTTACAAGTTAACGTTTCCCACATTGGATGCCTGTGTAGTTTCTTCTTCAGTACTTACAGCATTTGCAACCACAAGAACCATGCTCAGCACACAAGTAAGCAACAGGAATTGCATTTTGAGGGAGAGTCCTGTGAAGCAGATTGAAAACAAAGAGTTAGTGTCCTGGTTTTGGCAAAAGGGAAGACCTAGCCAAGGGGTATAGCTCTCCTCCCTGTAGAGAGAAAGGAAAATCAAACAGCAGGAGCTGTTCCTCACTGAGTATGGCTTGCGGTGTGACCTTAACTGTCATCCCTGTATCTTAGTTGCTCATGTACATGGTCAGGACAAATTGTTAAAGTTTTTCTGTGCTTCTACTTTCTGCTGCCTTGTCTGTGCTTTGAGATCTTGTTGGTATTTTACTTCACATTGTTTTTCTTTGATTTTTACCTCTCCCTACCTGTCCTCTTTCCTAACAATGCTTATGGAAGCCTTTTGCAATTTTTTCTTTTCAGCAACAGACATAACAGCGGAACATTAGCATTTCTTGGAGTAGTTCTTGTCACATGCATTTTTTTCAGACTTATAGAATTGTTGAGGTTGACAGGCACCTCTGGAAATTTAGTCCATTCCCTGGACATGCTCAAACAGTGTCAGCTAGAGCAAGTTGTCCAGGACTGTCCAGTAAAGTTTTGAGTATCTCCCAGGATGGAGAATCTATAACCTCTTTGGGCAACCTCATTGCAGAAGACTTTTTTCCTTCCCATTTACAGTCATAGTCTACAGCCATACCCCAGGTAAGAAAGCATCTGTACTACCTTTGGATTGCATGTTGAACGACTGGTCAGTGGATCAGGTGAAGTCAGCTGGCTCCAGTGATAGTGTTATGTGAATGGCTGGGGCCTATATATACAGATTTGAGTACTGCGTCTTACATCAGAAAACCACAAGATGTCACGAATCATACTTTCTCAAGACCTTTTGAATGTTTAGTTTACTTCTCAGCTGATTAAATAAGCCAGGTTTTTTGTATGACCCCTACTAATCCTTTGAGGATTGACAGGTTTGGCAATGGAACTATGTGTGTGTTTATAAAAGGAATATTTGTTGTGTATTTTTTCAATATAGATATTCTGGTTGTAGGGTTTTGTGTAATGATGTTATTTGGGGGGGAAGCACTCATGCAAAGCAGGTCAGTGTTCAACCACAAAGTATCAAATTGTGACCCCATGCGTGTCAGTATAGACTGATAAGGCAGAATCCACAGGCAAGGTGGTGATCCTATATTTCCTTCTTTCTTTTTGGAGTCTTCCAAGTAGACCTGCAGGAGAACTGAAAATTAAACTTAATGCAAACACATCTGGAATCAGTACAGTGCTGATAAGGAGATTGATCTCCTTTGAAAAGGAGATTCAGATGGCCAAGTCACTGAAAAAACATAAGCCAGCTTACCTTTGGCAGCTATATCCTTTGGTTCATTAATGTTGGATCAGATCCTTGCATCTCTTTGCACAGAGGGAACCTACTTAACTGAGAAATTTCACTAAATTTTAGGGGAAAGGTTTTGTGAGTTAACTGCTGTTCAGTGCCAGTTGGTAGAAAATGGACAGAGGTGGTGCTGCTCATTTGTGGTATTTATGGTGATCTGTTTGTTCTGAAGCCTAAACTAGCAAGGTATAGCTAAACATTCATCTGTTTTTAAGACTGTTTGTGTTGTGTTGAAAGCTTTACTCGCAGTGATCCAAAGAAGCCACATTTCGTGGAGGAGGAGCTCATGCTTCACTTGAGAGCTGAATGTCCTGCCTCATAGTAGGCTAGATGTAAATGGATGAGAGCAGGCCATTTCTATTGAATTTGTGATGAAGATTACTGCATGTAGGTGAGGAGGGTGCTTGCCCTCATACACAGTTGTATGTCAGGTCTGTATGTCATACAAGTCTGACCTGAGGACAGACTTGATCTACAGAGGACTTAGCAGTGGTTGTCCTGGATCAGAGGGAAGGATTGTCTGGTCAGGTGCCTGTGGGGCAGCAGGTGCTTTGGCTTAGAATATGAGGAGAGAGGAAGTGCAGGTTGAAGTTTCTCCTGGAATATCTCATGTGTAGTCAGTATTCCAGGATTGGAAGTTATGTCTGGATATGAGACTTCGAGATGCCTTAATGGACTTGCCTAAAAACATCTATCCCCATGAGCTTTTCTTCTTGCTTAATGCTGACCTGCTATTTTAGCTGAAATAGAAGGAAAGTCAGTAGGTCAGATAGTTTTAGTCCTGTTTGTGTTATAACCAGCTGCATGCAATGGATAAGATTGTGCCATGACTGAAGTGTGAGAGCATTTGTGAGTACTCTCTATATGTGTGGAAATACATGTCTGTGTGTCTCTCAAGGGTGCCTGAGTCTTAGTAGAAGTGTGATTTCACTGTTTCTATCTTCTAGAGAGGGAAAATACTTATGACTAAACAGATGTTCAATTTAAGTTCACTAAAATTAAATGTAAATATTCAAGGCTGCAGAAGGTCAATAAAATTATCACTATTTTATCTACTTCACAAAATGAAGAAATAATAGATTACAATATTTTAAAGGTCAGCTAGAGTAGTAACCATACAGTTAAAGTACTGACGGGGAAACCAGCTTTCATGTCTCATCCTTACTCTTCTTATAATTTGTAGAAATTGGTGGAAAAGTGGAAGAGGCAGCATCACTGAGAATTTCAAACTGGATGGGATGCTGATCTGCTCCTTAATAATACTTTAGCTATTTCATATACCCATGGCTGTAGTCCTCTTGGTGATGGCTGTTGTTTGCCCTGCAGAATCCAGACTATTTAAAGGAAAATCTTCCCTGTTTGCCCTGATAAATTGGATTTCATTGTATCTTTTTTCTAGTACTAGTTTTGACCAGAGCAATGGTGAGTGTTACTCTCGGTGGAGAGTAGGTCAATCCTTTGTGAGCTGTCTGTGTGAACTATATTTGATTGTTTTAAGGTGGTTGACTCTTGGTAGTAGAAAGAGCAAATAAGCAATAGGCTGCAGTCAGGCAGAAAAAACGCTGTCAAAATTCTTTTCCTTGAGACATTTGAAGTCCCAGAGAAAGGATCATTTTCAAACGGAATTAGCACGGAGTATGCTTTTGTACATGCAGTCCGGGTTGATTTATATACACTGCTGTGTGATGTTACAGAATGTGAAGTGGGCAACAAGTCAGGCTTACAGGAGAAACTGGCAGTGAAGCTAGTTTTAGTGGGAAATAATCTTTTGTTTTGTGTAAGAAGTTCCTGTGCTGATTCATTGTCTCCCAGGGCATCAGGCTGTAGTTGGACTAGAATTGGAAGACCTTAGTGGTTCAAGAGCGAATTAGTGAGGGGCAAGTGGACTTCCACTATTTGAGCCACCAAAACAGCATTTCTGAATCCCATTTTCTTTTCACTGGAAAGGTGACACAGTTCAGATGAAAGGTGTTTTCTCATCTTCTGTAGGAATAGCATTTGGGGCTTCTTGCTTACAGCAGGGCATGCCTGGAGTATTTTTGTGGCTTAAAATCACAAAGTTAATGGGATTCTGGAATAATCTAATTCTGTCCTGTTTTTAATGCCTAAATTATGCCTGTCTTCAGGCAAACAAGTGGGGGAAATAAATTGTTAACATTTCTTTCTCAGGAAAAACGGTTGCAGGAGTTGATGCTTCTGTGGGAGGATGGAAAAATGTGCTTGCTAAGGAGAATAAGGAAGTATTGGAGCTGTGATATCTTCTGCTCCTTGTGGTGGTGGACCTGTTGCTAATCAGTCTTTTGACATGCATCCACACTCACCATGTTCATTACACAGCTTCTCAACAGGAATTCTACTGTGTGGCATTGGTACTTCTACTGTTGTTTCAAGAGGCAGGGGAAGAAGTATCTGAAAAGCACTTATTTTTTTTCATGCATTTTACAAATTATGGTTTAAGGACTGGTATACAGGATCTACACTCTACTTTCTTTAAATCTAAAATGAAATTTCCATTGAACCATTGCCTTGATACTTTTTCTTTTGACAAAGTTCTGACAAAACCCATATATCTAGGTAGACATTTATTTGAGGCTTCTATGCAGAATGTTAAACAGACAATACAGTAAATAAAGGAAACAGATCCTATTTCAAGGTAGTTTTCTTCAGTGTATGGTAAAATCCACATCCTATAATTCTACTGAAGAGTTTTGTGAACAGCTCAATCATCAGGTTAGTACTATTCATAGATAGGTTCAGAGAGATGATGTTTACATGTAGGGGAAAACACTGGTTGTTTAGCTGTGAACCACTTGGAGTAGTTTAAATTTTTCTGCTGTTAATAAACACAGAACTTTTCTGCACTTGTGCTGTTTGATAAGAAAGCACTGAACCCTATGCCATCTTTGTCCTGAAAACGATGAAGCTGTTAATTACAGAAATAAATGGAATTCATGTATTTCGCCAGTTTTAGTGCGGCAGTGGGATTGTGTTCAGCCAGGCTCAGAACAGGAGATTTTCATTTATGTCTTCTGCAATAAAGAATAAAATGTTATTAAAATTTTATGCCAAAGAGACATTTCTTTCTATATCAAGAAAGTGATACACTAATGTTTCAGAAGGCTCATATAAAAGAACGCTATCCCTAACAAAAAACAAGTATAGTTGGGGCTATTATGTTTAGGAGCCATTCATTTAGATGCTTCTTGACAGGTGCTTTCTTGTTTCTAGTGTTAGGTCTCCGTGATCTATTTGAGTCAAGAATCCCTTTCACTCCTCTCTACAAATGACTGACTCTAAATCCCTGTTTGGATGAGCAGTTGTTGGCTGCAGTGCATGTGTGTTATGATAACTCCTCACAGCTTACTTCCACACATGGTTTGTGACTGCTAAATTGTCCTCAGAAGAGCTGGAAGAATTCTGGGAAGAGTGAAGGCTCTGCATGTCTGTCCAGAATCAGCCTCCACTTAGAATTAGGGCATTGCAAGTAGGATTTTGAACACACTTCTTCAGTGCATAGGTTTAGCCAAATGCCTTCTGTTACATAACTGTTCCAGGATTAAACTGTGCTACTGCTACCCTTGCTTAATGACTGGCAGTATTGTTCATTTGTCCTCAGGGCTAGATAAGAAGGTAGATTGCAGAAGAATGCCTTATGTTGAATGTAATCATGTAAATCTCAAATTGCTATCATGACAGCTTCTGTTCAGCTGCGGCCGAATCCTAGCGGTGTCACCAGCACGTTAGTACCTAGCTTTTCACTTTACTAGAGAAGTCTCAATGTGGACTGAGCTGAACCAAACATATGCCCAGCCCATTTAGGATTGAGAAATTGTCCCTGCCTCTGCATAAGCCTCTTGATGCATGCAGTCTGGTGGGCACCATCTGAGTATGTGTAGCATCATATGAGGACTGAAGGAAAGCCAGTGTCACTCCAGTCTTCAAAAAGGGCAAGAAGGAAGATCCAGCAAACTACAGACCAGTCAGCCTCACCTGCATCCCTGGAAAAATGGAGCAGCTCATTCTGGAGGTCATCTCTAAGCACATGGAAGACAAGAAGGTTATCAGAGTAGTCAGCACGGATTTACCAAGGGCAAATCATGCCTGACTATTCTGATAGCATTCTATGATATTGTGACTCAATGGGTAGATGCAGGGAGACCAGTGGATGTAATCTACCTTGACCTGAGCAAGGCGTTTGACACAGTTTCCCGTAACATCCTCATGAGCAAGCTCAGGAAGTGTGAGGTAGAAGAACACACAGTGAGATGGATTAAGAACTGGCTACACAATAGAGCCCAAAGAGTGGTGATCAATGGTGCCAAGTCCAGCTGGAGACCTGTAACTAGTGGAGTCCCCCAAGGATCAGTGCTGGGTCCAGTCCTGTTCAACACCTTGATAAAGGGACAGAGTGTCTCCTCAGCAAGTTTGCTGATGATACAAAACTGGGAAGTTTGGCTGATACACCTGAAGGCTGTGCAGCCATTCAGCAGGATTTGGACAGACTGGAGAGCTGGGCAAAGAGGAACCTAATGAGGTTCAACAAGAATAAGTGCAGAGTCCTGCACCTGGGAAGGAGTAACAAAATGCACCAGTACAGANTGTGCCCTTGTGGCCAAGAAAGCCAGTGGTATCCTGGGGTGCATTAAGAAGAGTGTGTCCAGCAGATCGAGGGAGGTCCTCCTCCCCCTCTACTCTGCCCTAGTGAGACCTTACCTGGAGTACTGCATTCAGTTCTGGGCTCCCCAGTTCAAGATCTACTTGAGAGAGTCCAATGGAGGGCTACAAGGATGATTAGTGGACTGGAACACCTGCCTTATGAGGAAAGGTCGAGAGACCTGGGGCTTCTTAGTCTGGAGAAGAGAAGACTGAGAGGGGATCTAATTAATGTGTATAAATAGATGAGGGCTGGGTGTCAAGAAGAAAGGGGCAACCTCTTCTCACTTGTGCCCTGCAATAGGACAAGGGGCAATGGATACAAGCTAGAGCACAGGAAGTTCCACCTCAGCATGAGGAGGAACTTCTTTACTGTGAGCGTTACAGAGCACTGGAATAGGCTCCCTAGAGAGGTTGTGGTGTCTCCTTCTCTGGAGACTTTCAAGACCCATCTGGATGCGTTCCTGTGTAACCTGCCCTAGATTCTATGGTCCTGCTCTGGCAGGGGTTGGACTTGATGATCTCCAGAGGTCCCTTCCAACCCCTAACATTCTATAATTCTATGATCTAACATATTAGGTAAAATAGATGGTTTGGCCTGAAACCATGATGTGATGACAGCATTTGTGTTGTATATGGTAATCTAGAAGTGATCTTAATTACTTGACAAATGAGATTTCAGTTGCTTTCCTACTTTGCTTGGGATCTTTAAATGAATTTTTGATCAATATTCTTTGACCACTGATTTAGAAGTACAAGCTCGCTTTGCCTTTCCTTTGGCACTGAGGGGTAAAATAGCGTAACTTGAGAGATAGCCATTCAGAACATAAATTCAGGCATCACACAGGAATTATTTGATACTTAGTGCAAACAACCTCCCAAATTTTTCCTCATGGAGAAGTTTACTTTCTCCTCTCTTTATAAAACAATTCAGATCCTTGCACCTTTTGCAGTCTTGTTGTTACTGTTCCATTTGCATCTACAAACAGTAGCTATGAGCTTCTGGCTACAATTTTTCCTGTGTGTTGTGGTCTGAGAATGTGCCTAGTCTTGATAGGAGCATTTTGTCCTGTTCTTTTAGGTTTACCTTCCTTAATCCCAAAGCAGTGGCACCATTCCTTCAAAGCAATGAGTTTGTCTTGGTCTCCATCACACTCTTGGAAGAAACGGGTTATGCAGTGTTCCATGGGAACAAGGGAGGCTCTCAAGGGTGCAAGTTCCGAGTGTGTTAATAATCTGAAAGAAAGAGCAGGTATGTAAAGTTGTATCTCATTAATAAATCAAGATCATCAAAGATGATTTAAGCTGCTAGAAGACAATAACGGTGGCTTTGACAGAGATGCCCTGGTGGATTCTGTTGTCTGTAGTGAAATCTGTCCTAGGTTGTTACAATGATGTCTATAATACCTGATAAACTAAAATGTTTTAACTGCTATTTGTTTGTTAACATTTTATTCTATAACAAGTATTACTGTGACTTGTTCATAACTCGTCAGTTGTGGAGCTTTGCTGTTAATCTTCAGGAGATCAGGCTTGCAAAGGTGCTTAGCTATGTTCTAAGACAATAGGCGTGATCAGCACAAGGTATTGAGGGCCTGCAGCGTGTAAACACAGATCCCATCACCAAGTGTCATGACCAAAAGCCTGAAATCTGAGTCATGTTCTTGGAATCTGGGGGCTTCCTCTGAACTGTGACACTAGTGCTGTCTTACCATGTCTGCTCCTTAAACTGAGAGAGTTCTGTAGTATTGGTTGAACGCTACAGGTACCTCGCTACTGATTTATTGCTGACAGGCCTCTGTCCTTTGTACTTAGCCTGTTGCCCTTAGCTTCAGTAATAACAGGATCTCATGAGCTTTGTTTTCATCCAGGATCAGGACATTAGTAGCTATTAAGACACTGTAGAGCTTAAGGTGTAATACATGATGATTATGAAAGGCAAGAGGATAGCAAGTTCTGTTCTAAGACATGGATCCAGCAAAACAATGAGAGCGGTTCTGGGTTAGAGATTAATGCCTCCTTAGAGAAGGATGCTGGCTTCTATCAGCTGAGGGAGTGGTCCCATATGTAGAGCATCCTTCAAGTGGTTTAGAAAAGTAAAACAACCTGAGCTTAAACAGCAAATTGGAACTGAACCCACAAGGATTATTTTTTTTTTTTACCTGTCAACAGGGTGCTGATCAAGCTGATGAAATTGCCAGTGCACAGGATACACGTACATGTGGTAATTTTTCTCAAAGTCATGCAGGAGCAGCTCAACTGTGTGGTCGCCAGCTACAAGGCGCTTGTCATTCTGGTATATTTTTTTGACCTGCACACAACAAAGAAATTGTGTTTTTTTGTTTTGGGATGAAGATCTATCCTGAAGAGAACCATCTACAGCAAGGAGATGGTTTGGAGAAATGAAACTTGATAAAATGCTGCTGGGAAAATGGGGTTTGGTGTTTGACCATACACAGCATGAAAAGCTTGACTCGGCTAGTCCAGATGATTTTTTTTTTTTCTGTCCATGTCAACTTTGGTAGTAACTAAATTTCACAAGAAGTTAAATTCCTGTGGCCTAGTCATCAGACTCAGCTAAGCAGGGCAGTAGAATCAGGTTGGTAGGAGATTAAACCAATTTTATCATGTTTATTGATATTCTGTCCTGAGGCAAGAAATTTGACTTTTGGAGTGAAATAAGCCATCTCAGAAATAATCTAATTCATATCTTGTAGGCCAATGTTCCTCTTGGTAACCATGTAAGTAATCTTTGTTGGTCAAGCAATGTATAAACCTGCTGTGACCTACTGCATGCACCTCCTGCTCCGGAGTTAGAGCAGCTCAGGTCTTGGTTTCACTTAAACTATTTTCTAACAGTTACGGCTTTTTAGGCAGTTATGGCATCTGAATCTTCAAAAACTACTGTCACCAATTCACTTGATGTAAATCCTTCTGTAAAAAAAAAAACAAAAAAAGGCTCAGTGGTAGTAGATGCTTGCTCCGTTGTAAGCCAACGTAGTGTGATGCTACAGGTCTATTGGATGGTAGAAAGCAGCTCTTTTCTCTTAAAACTTAGTATCAAACTTTTGTAATTTTGTAGCTGTCCTGGTTTGAATTATAAACTAATTCTGTTGTGTGGTTTTGGTTTTCAGCTGAGTCTCTGCTACGTTAATTGCGCTTTCTGCCTCTCTCAGTGTCTGCTTCTAGCAGTGATAATGCTGGATGTTTAGAGTGACTACCAAGGATTGATATGCAGATCAAGGCCAAGGCTAACTCTTGTGTACTACATTGGGGGGGTGCAGAAAGTGAAAAGCTGCACCTGTGGGGAGGAGTGGCCAGGACAGGTAACCCTAAACTGACCAACGAGGTATTCCATCCCATGTATAGAATCACAGAAGGTTCTAGGCTGGAAGGGA
>VZZY01011486.1:1736-12481 GCA_013400335.1 Eurystomus gularis
TTGCTGAGCACCAGTGTGATTCCAGAAGCTAGGACTAGTAGCTTTAAGACAGGGGATTCAGCAAGTGTTATCTGGTTGTTTATTTGTAAATTACAATAACTTTGAAAAATACAGATGGCTTAGAAAGTTTATTAGAAAAATACCCAATATAAATTTTTTGTAAGATACTTTGAGAAAACTTCTTACTCTGCAAAACATAGAAATTTAAATTTATAATCCAAGATTAATTGTGCTAAGGGCTTTGCCAAGAAGCACTGTGAAGGCAAGGTGAGGAATTTAATGAAAAAGCTATACTATCAGTTTTCCACATTGTTTCAGGGCTAATAAAATGGGCAAAGAGTATTACTGAAGTAACACTGAGTACAAAGCATCTGTGATGAGAATAAGTAAATGATGCTATTGAAATTGTTTAAATTAACATCATTCCTCTCTTGTACAGCATTTTCCAAAGGAAAGATCAAGATCTGTATGATGCTTAATAGCTACATAGTTACTTAAACATACCTACTACATGATGTGCTCAACTAAGAGGGCATGTCACAACCTATTGAAGAATGCAAAAAGCTGTGGAAAAGGTAGCATGGGTAAAAGAAAACAAGGCAGGAATATTGTTTCTACTAGTAGAGTGGGGTAAGAGTATGAACTAAGAATATGAACTTCACTTAGTGAATCCATATGGTTGGATTTTTTTGTGTCTCTATGATTTCAACTGAAACTGCCCAACATTTTCTACTTATGACAGCATTTACTGTCAGCAGTTGTTTCAGTCATTAAAGCAGTAAGTGGATAATGATTTCTTACTTACTACTATAAGTTTGAGCTACTGTTGGTTGTTTTTCCTTCAGCATTAAATTAATATTAGCTACCCATCACAAATAAGATCCAAACCAGATAATTTAATTGCCTGAATGATCAGTGGCCCTCAAAGTCCTGATTCCCTGAAGTATGAGCTGTTTGCACATTTGCAGAATCTGAAGACAGAACTTAGTGCTCCATGTTTTATGATGCCTAGCAGACTGAAACAAAATAAACATATACTTAATTTATTCTGTGGGCAGATAGTGCAATATTAGTTTCTTCCTACAAGGATGTAGATTACACAAGTTTTTTTTAAATATTCACCACAAACTTTATGTGTATGGAAAACTGCTGTACTGTTCATGAACACACTTATGATACTGAATATATTAACATCTTTTATTTGAACATCACTATTCACTATTAAAAAGACATTGAGACCCACAACCTCCAAACCATCAGTAATAAAAATGCAAAGAAAAAATCTTACAAGTATTCCCCATTAATTCTGAGACGGTCATCACCTTCTAACAATAGCAGCTAGGCACCGACAGTTTCCAGTATCTCTGCCTCATCTTAGTGCCTTTTCGAGTACAACTTTAACATCTTCTGATGTGCTTCAATGAATGCTGACCCAAGAGAGACACAGCTGGAAAAGGTTTCAGAGTTTCTCCACTTTCTCAGTGCTGCCTTGGATAGTCACAGTCTGGCTAGCATCCCTACAGGGTTTATAAACCCTGCAAATATCAAGCAGAAGCTCAGCCTCTGTGGTTTTTTCTTTTTTTGAAGAAGTGAAAAGTAGTTTTTAATTGTTTAATCTTTCTCTTTTTCATTCCATTTCAAAATACTGGTGAGAGGAAATAGAGGGCTGAAAAGAACTGTGTGGGTGCTAGTTGAAGATAGAAGATACACTCAAAGCATTCCACCATTTCTGTAAAATAAGTAACTTGAAAAACATGGCATTTTACTGTGCAAACAGCTGTCTATGAGATCTTTCATATTTGTCTCTGGAGGGCAGTACTCTTATGCAAGTGATTCATTTTACAAATGTGATAGAATTTTCAGCCAATGAATTTCATATTTTCAGAGCATAACTAAAACTGATATACAGGCTTCAGGCAAGTATTGCAATTCAAAAAATGTTCACTTGTAGCTCAGATATGAGCTGAACAATCCAAGTTTCAATGAAGACAGTAGAAAAACCTCCCAGTAGTTCTAGCTGGAGGACTATCAAATCACAATGAACTAAGCCTAGTAAATGAAGCCATTAATATCACCAGGATATTTTCAGCAAGTGTGAGATGTAGTAATAACAAATGACAATTTTGATAAATAATACTTTAAAACTTCTTTTATATCTCATATTAATATCCTTCAATAGAGGCCTTTACTTTAAAGAGTTACAGATGAGAAATTAAATTGGCAATATTCATACTCACTTACCGGCATTAATGAATGTTACATTGCCCTCTATCCTTCATTTAAATAATAAGTAATCTGCTGACATGCAAAATTACATTTTACTATTCAAACTGTTAATATTTTTGATTCATCAAAACCAAGTAATTAAGAAACTTTTTACTGGAAATATCATTTAAGATAATTTACTTCTACATTATTTATTTGTTTAAAAATAATTTATTGAAAAGATTACTGATATGGATCCCTAACTTGCTAATTAAAAAATATGTAGTTTCTGCTATGTTCGAGATTTCAACACCTTAATTAGTTTCAATGCATTATATTCTTTAATTTTTGGTCTGTGTCTGACAAAGTTAAGATTAGGTACATGTTAATTAAGCTATCCAGTAATTGAAATATATTATATAGGAGAGTATAATTTTCTTTTGAATGCTGTTTCCAAGAAGTAAATAAACTCTATTATTCATTCTCATGGTGGCGGATAGATCTACTGTTTTACTTTTAAGAAAGCAATATAAAAATCCAGAAATATTTTTAGGAGACTTTGAGACTAATTAACTGAAATCTATTGGCATGAGCCTTTCCATTCATTTGCCTTCTTACTACCTGGGAACAGTCGACTGAAATACCTCTATTGCTCTTCCTGCATACTTTTATTCTACATTTTGCTTGATAAAAGTTGGCTAAAACTGTTAAAGCTTATGTGAGAGCTTGAAGGAATTAAGGGGATGTAGAGAGAAACATATGTACTCTAAAAAAATATTTATTTTAAGGTTAGCCCTATCAAAGATATTGGTTTAGTTGACTTAGTGGAATACCAAGTAGCCTTTTTTTGTCTCTCTAAGAGAACTCAAATAGCAGAACTATTTCAAATGAGGGGTGTTCTGTAATCCAAACCCTCATTAGAAATTGTGGAACTAATCAAGACAATGCGTAGCAAGCCTCAGATACTGTTTGGGTAATATAAGGGAGCCAAAGAATTCTACTGCCTAGTTCTGAATAAACATCTTATCCAGCTTTATCCAAAAGCACAGTATTTACCGATTAGAATTTGAATGGTCTCGACTTCTAGCATCTTTTCTAAGAGATTGGTTAAAACTTTAAATCATGCAAAACTCACCTGCCTTGGAGTTTGTTTAAACATTGCATTTTTGTTTTGTTTTTTTAATCTTTCCTAGTGTTTATTAGTCAAATAAGGTTTTATACTTCTTCACTAAGCTAAGCGAAACTAGGTTTGAATGAGGTTTGCTTTTAAGTTGTAGGCTTTCTTGCCTGTAGAAGTCAAAAGTAAAATAAGGAGGGTTTGATGCTCTACAAATCTTATAGGAATGAAATGCTCCTAAATTCCTGCAAACTGATGTCATTATGTTTCATACTAGTGTATCCTTAATAAAATATATTGAATATCACCCACATGCCTCTGCTTCAGGGGAGCAAATTGATAGTTAAACTGATAGAATGGAAAAGAAACTGGAGAAGTACCTTTATCCTTCAGACCTTGTTAAAATGGACTAGATTCTCACTTTATGATTTTTCCAGATCAATGAATGATGTGTAGTTGCATTATACAGGAAACAAAGTTTGGAATGAAGGTAGCACTGTTCCCTATTGCTACAAAAGCAAGAAAGTCCACAGAGCCTCTCTCAGGGCTTAAGCTTCATTCAATCTGCTGCTGTGGTACACAGTGGAGAAGAGGATGTAGTGGGAACGGCACCAACTGTGCTAAATCCTCCTCTCTTGCTCCTGTGCTATCCAACTGGGAAAGTAATAACTGTAGCCGTTGTTTTTTTCCTCCAGCTGCAAACCAAGGCAGTCAAAGAAATGTTTTTAAGATCAGCTCCCTTTTATATTCAGTAATTATATGGCACTAGCAAGAATCTTGCTTGTGATTTTTAGTGTGCTTCTGAAATAGACGCAGCCTTTGCTCATTGCTCCAAGTGGGAGGTTAAATGAAATTGTGATCTTAGTGAGTGCGAAATGCCTTTCATCTCAGTCAGCTCAGCTTTTCCTCAGCAGAGCTCTGCATCAGCCTAGGGGTGTCAAAGCCCAGGCTTTAGCTGTGCTGTCCATGTACCTGCAGTATCAAACACATAGTTTGCATACTTGACAGATGTAAAATTACCTGGGTAAGAGTAAAGGGCTGGCTTTGTGTGTCAGGCTATTTCTCTTCTTTGTGGCTGGGTTGTGATGAATGTTTTCCACAGGACTGAACTCAGTACTTTAATAAACAGAACAACAATACAATCTATACATAAAAAAAATATGCTCTTGCAACTGAATTTTTGACAAGTTCAAAGAAACACCCTTCTGGCATACATATGCTCTGTAAGAAACAGAAACTGTGTGCTCACAAGGAACTGATAGCTTTGGGTTTGTATTCAGATTTTGAAAGCCATGGAGTAGTCTGTATTGTAGTAAATACTTAAATGGATATGGTTTCTACTTTACTTTATACTATAAATTATTCGTTATTTACACCACACCTCTTCTTAGAAGAGTAGATCTTTGAATTAGTCATGACTGAACACAGGGAATGTTAAAGAACACTCAGAATTTTCATCTATAGGGTAAGAAATTAAGCATTTTAATTATACTTACATATAGAAGGGACCTGATTAGATATCTAATAAGATTACAGTGGCTGGTTTGTTGGGGTTTTTTTTTTCAAAACTGGGAAGTGTTATCCTTACTAAAAAACTGCATCAAAAATAAGTCCCCATGGAGCTACCTGCAGGAATATCTTTCTGCAAACAGGAAAAGTAGCTTTCCTAATAGGTGATAAGCATCAAACCTGTGCAATTATACAGCTCTAGATTAATCCTCCTTTTATCAGGTTAATAGTAATTTTAGTAGAATAAAATTATGGAGTCATTCCATAATTTACAAAAGGCATTAAACAAGAAAGAGTACTGATTGTTAGCTTGTCTCTGCAATAGGATTTCAGAATATATGTTAAAACAGATACTGTGCTCTTACTGTAACTATCCCTTTGTTTATAATGGTAAACAAGCTCATGGTTAATGGCAATACATTCTACAAGTAGATTATGTGAGGCTTATATGGATATATTTTCTTTTTCTTCAATTTATAGTTCTGTATCTAACAATGTATTCTACATTTAAACACACCTCTACTTTGTAAAGCACTCATTTTTTTCTCTTTAATAATTTGTTTTTCTGTTGATTTCTAGAATGATGGTCTGCTGAATTCCTTTTCCATTAATAGCAGCAGGAATGTGTTTCTGCTTCACGAATCAGACATGATAAAAGAATTTATATGAACAGCTAGTGACTGTTCACTATATCTGATATTCAACCTTCTTGGACTTCAAAGAACTCAGTGAAACTTTATGGTTATATGTAAAATATAGTACAGTTTCTTAAGTGTCACTGTGCTGGGTTACAACAGGATTACTATCAGTGCTGCAGACAGTGGTGAATACTACTG
Source organism: Eurystomus gularis (assembly GCA_013400335.1). NCBI lineage: Eukaryota > Metazoa > Chordata > Aves > Coraciiformes > Coraciidae > Eurystomus > Eurystomus gularis. The sequence continues at coordinate 7,404 of VZZY01011486.1, forward strand.
AACAATATTTTTCATCCTCTGATGCGCATGTTTTAACATTGGTTCATTTCTTGCACAGAAATGCAAGTGATTTTCTCTCACTTTACCACTGTTTACAAGGTATATTAGCTATTACAGAAATACCTGCTCTGACATGAAGTGGGTGGGCATTATCATCTTCTAAATGAAGTTTCTGTATATTTTCTTTTCTAACCAGTTACTCTTGTTGTCTCCTTAATATACTGACCTTCAATGTTATGTTTTTATCTCAATTTTGAATGGTTTCTTTTGCACTTAGACAATATACTTCCCTTATACTCAGGCCAAAAATAAAATACAGCGGTTTGTAAGGTCTGCATGTCATTATTAGTCTAGGAAATTGAGAGACAAAATAAGAAACTCCCCATTATTTTTTGTATGTCAGAATTACTTATCTTCACTGCAGTATCATCATAGATATCTGTTAAGGAGAGCTGTGCCATTCTGAAGGAGTAAGAGATACAACAGCTTATCTAGTACACTGTTAATTCTACCACCATCAGCTGGACAGAGCCTTGAAAATATTACCAGCATCTTTGTAAACAAAGATAGAAAGGCAAATGAAATTGTTATTTTCTGAGTACTGTTATTTCTGGTTTTCTAAGTATTTCTTGAAAGCAAGGACATGTTTTTAAAAACAGATGTGAAAGGTTAAGAATCCTAGCTAATTTAACTGGGCATTTTCTTCTGAGGTAAAACATTACATTTCATCTTATGGATCCCTGTGCATTTTGGTGTGATGTACACAGAGTGCTCTGAGATGCTATTACAAAGCTAATATGTTGGTATGGCTGGAACAGTAGTTCTCATATTCAAGACTCATCTTCCTAAGGAGGTTCCAGTCTCCTGTGAGAAGGCTCAGGAAAGTTCCTGGAAAATGAGAAGAAATGTATTTTTCTAAAGAATTTTCAGTTACAACTCTCAAACACAGAATGTTCTCTTGATACTGAGTCTTCAGCAGACTTCATACTTTTGAGGGTTCCCTAGTGAATCCTCTAGGTGAGTCCAAAAGGCTACCTTACTGTAGCCTTCCAGTATCTTAAGGGGGCCTATAAAAAAGCTGGTGAGGGACTTTTTAGGATGTTGGGTGGTGGTAGGACTAGGGCGAATGGATCAAAACTAGAGGTGGGTAGATTCAGATTAGACATTAGGAAGAAGTTCTTTACCATGAGGGTGGTGAGACTGGAACAGGTTGCCCAGAAAGGTGGTGGAAGCCCCATCCCTGGAAGGTTTTAAGGCCAGTCTGGATGGGGCTCTGAGCAATCTGATCTAGTGGGAGATGATGGAACTAGATAATTTTTAAGGTCCCTTCCAACCCTGACAATCCTATGATTCTATGATTTTAACTGTAATTGAACATCTGCCTTAATACTGTGCTGCGTCTTGTGCCCTGTTGATCAGTTTCCACTTGTGTAAAATATAGGTATCAACATCCTATTTGTATTTTTTGGATGAAAAACACTCAGCAAATGCAAAACACCATTATTTTTAATAACAAAATACTGTTACGAATTACAAAATAAGTAACGAATTGCTGCATGGCAAGAATTACAGATGGCAGGGGAAAGATTTCAGAGTGTCTTGGCCACTGATGCCACTCATGTCTCTTTTACAACCTTGCCTTTCTATTTTTATTTCAAGTACATGACAATTGTCATTATTTCACTCAGATGTCTTTCTGTAAAAAATTGAAATGTGTTTCAAAGTATACAAAAAGCTTATTCATTCTTAAAACAATCCACTAAATTAGTCACTGTCATAATAAGATTTAACAGATTAGAGCTGGACTCTCTAATAGTCTGTTCATTTTAAATTGCTGATCTATTAAGCCTAGTTATAACTACAGTTTAAACTGCCTTTTGCAAATATTATCTGTGGTTATGGATTAAGATTACAGTTTGAGAAGTGATAGTTACAAGAAATTATTTTCTTTTTCATATCAAAATAGCCTTTAAGATTGGCAGCATATATATTTCTTAAACCAAGAGTGAGTGAAAAGGTAAAAGAAATATGGGGTAGATTTAAAGGAAAAAAGTCAGGAAACTGATTATGAACTAGAAACTTACAAGTACTCATATATTTAACCAGTCTTTGTTCATAATGCCTGAAAGTTGTCCCATGTGGCCTATGGGAAGGGCTGAAAAACTCCAGTAACTCTGAATTTAAAAACATCCATTTCTAATACGCTGTCCCTATCCATGTGTCTAACTGGTTCTCTTCTTCCCAATCTCAGAATAAAAGCCAAAAAAATAGCAGGGATGGACTATTATCAAAAATGGCTGTCAGCAAAGCAATCTTAGCTTACATCAGTATATACAGTAATGCAGTTTACATTGCTGACCTCAATTCAAACAAGATAGCCTAGAGAAAGTTCATCTACGTTTAGGCAAGTCTCAGAGTGAAGCTACAGTAAAGTTTCTGTACAAGAAAAAAAATGAAACAGCCCCCACCCCGGTCAATGGTCTGAAAAGAATTATTGTAGTTACCTATATGAACTGTGATGCAGTACTTTCCATTCCACTTGCTAAAGTATTGGCAGTGTGATATAGATAAGCTTGTACTTCTGCTGCCTTTTCTGTGTTTCTCAGAGCTAGTACTTATTATTTTAAATGCTAATATGCTTTATCTGTCAAATTGTGCCTGGTGTCTAAAACATTAGGTGTACTCTGAAAATACTGGACTGCAACGGGAATACAGAAGTACCCTTATAAGCTCAAATACATAAGATCAGAACAGAGTGATCCAAAGGGCAATGCCAGTGTGACTGTGAGGCTGCTATTTTTCATTTGTGGAAATTCATGGTAGTTAAGGGAAATCCCTACTAGCTGGGAAATGTTTAGTGTTACATCTGTCCTTAAAAAAGGCAAAGAGGAGGATGAAAGTACTACAGACTGACCAACCTCACCTCAGTTGCCAGAAAGGTCCAAACACATCTCTGAATCTATTCCCAGACCTGTAAAGGACATGGAGATATCCAGGACTACTCAACATACAGATTTATCAAGGGCAGATAATGTTTGATTGAACTGACTGCCTGCCATGATGAAAGCACAGTGGATTTAACACACCTTCAGTTTAGCAAGGCTTTTGAAATAGTTCCCTGAAACATTCTCATTTGGACTGGATGAACAGACTGTTTAAGTGGGATCAAACTGTAGAGGCTGATGGCTCAGTAAAGAGCCCATCACCATGAAGGGTTGATATAGAACCTATGCTGCAGAGCAGAGTTGGGCACCCACACAGGATAACCTGAAGCAGTGGCACAGGCCAGCAAGGGACTGACTGGGTCACAACCTTGCTAGAATGGACCTGGGAGCTTCAGTGAACTGCAGGGTAAATAGCTATCAAACAGTGCATTCTTCATCATAAAAATGAACTGGGCACCAAAGTGACCATAGCTAGTGGGTCAAGGGGGATGCTGGGAGCCCAGCAGAGGGCTACCAGCATGGCCAGGACGTAGAGCATGTGATCAGTGATGAGCACTTGAGGGGCCTGGACTTCCTTAGTCTGCCATGGAGGAGGTGAAAGCCGACCTAATGGCAGCCTGCAGATACTTGAGGGGTACCTACAGAAGACAACAAATTTGAGTTCTTCTCAGCAATGGCATGTTGTTTAAGGAGAAGCAGGGGCCTCTGATGGCAAGGTTGACACTGAACATCAGGAACATCTTCATTGGGAATGTGGTGCAGCACCGGAGCAGGTTATCCACGGTGGCTGGGGCATTTCTGTTGTTGGAGGTTTTTCAAGTTTCAGAGAAAGCTGTGACTGCTGTGATCTGGTGTTGATGATAGTCCCATTTTGAGCATGAGAATGGACTGGACAACCTCACAAGGGCCCTCCAGACAGCAGTTCTGTGAAATAGTGAGACTGGTCACAGAAACTGTGTCTAATTTTAGGAGAGGAGAGTGAATAGGCAGCTGTGAAAGACAGCCCCATTGCAATATGGAAATTAAGGTAAAGAGAGGGGGGAAAGTTATTTCTCTTCTCTGAGTTTTTAATGGTTGAGTTTTAATGGATTTGCATCCTTTATGCTTATCATCATTTATTTCATTTTGGATGTCATTCTGTCCTCTTGTCTCACTTCAGTCTTTGGCCTTCCATCTTCTTCCAATGCCTGTGTCCTGTAAAACTGACAGCCTGCTATGCCTGGTAGCATCTGTAGCTGGTAGCAGGTGGTAGCATCTAAGATATCTGTTTTGGAAACAGTCTTAGATGTCTCAATAAATAGTAGGAGAATCAGAACTTGATAAATACATGAGTTCAAGCTCAAGTTTCCTTCAGTGGAAGCACTACTTTGGCTCTCTCCCATTATTTACAATATTTATCACAACCCATTATCATGTCTGAAATTGGTTGGTGAACCCAATAGTTATAACGGCAGGAAAGAAGAAATGAAGGGATGACAGATGATTATCAGGATTATCTAGGAAAGTACTGTTGGCTTGGGAAAACACAAACTCGGAGTTGTGCCCAAGAGAAGCTGTATGTACATGGTTAGAAGGTGACTCTTGATTTTAGGAGCACTGTAGGTCTGGGAAGGGAGGCCAATTTTTAAAATGGGGAATAGAAAAAAAAACAAGCATCAACACATTAAGAGTTGACAGAGGTGTACATTTCCGTTCACGAGAAATTAAGAAGTTTAGAAATAAATTTATGAGGTTTAAAATGATTGCAGATCCTTGATGGGAAGGGAAAAAGGATGGCAAGACTAATTTTGTGATTGAAGAAGTAGAAATTGTGCATGAAGCTAATCAGGACAGTCTAATGAGCAGATGAACACTGATTGGAAGAAAATACATGTTTTTGTAAAGGTACTGTAGGAGACACATTTTTGTAATGCATTCTTGCTTAGTACTGATACCTGGGCAAATGAACAGAAGGACCAGACAAATACATATTAATAACTTTCAAATGAACACCTGCATGTGTATTTTGTCAGGACTGTAGCGGTTATAATTTTGTCATGAGGAAGAAGAAGTGTTAGATTTTAGAATATTACCACACAGGACAAATATGAATTTCACTTTTACAAAAGAAAGGCAAGCAAGAAAAAAAAAAAA